>JAUMHE010000077.1:1027240-1044217 GCA_032359235.1 Enteromius mattozi
AACAAAGTGTTCTTCATTCTTTGAATGAAAATTTTAAATATACATTTAACAATAACTTTTCTTAAAGTTTGAAAAAAAAAAAAAAATTAAGGTAAAAACAAAAAAGTTAACATTTGCACACATTAATGGTTTAAAATCTTGTGGAAAATTTGTAAATATAAGAATTTCATTCAACAAATAAAAGACATTTTTTCTTAAAGTTTGAAAAACGAGAATGTAAAAATGTTCACATTTTGTCGAGAAGTTTAAAAATGATTTTATTAAATGAAAAAAGTATGTAACGTTTTTTCAAAACCCAAATTACTTCTCTTCATATGTAATGGACTAAATATGCTGTTGAACTGTGTAAAACTACATTTGATTCTTCAGTGTCCGTTATACTGAATAAAAATAAGCCTACAATCTTTGAGCATCTCAATGCTTTAAATAACCAAAGGCGTGAAATTTGAGACAATGCAAAAATTACATTTACATCATAAGACAGGTTTTATTGTGATTGAAGAAACATGGTTTCGGAATAAAATCACTTGTTCTCTTTATTTATGGTCAGACATTTTGTGGAAGAACATGAACTTTGAATGTTTCAAAGACGTTGATCATGAATGCAAAACTAAAATTTGATCAATTTTCTCTCGTGATTTCCAACAACAACAATAACAAAAAAATCCATTTTTTTTACATGAACATGATTCAACAAACCAACAAATGAACAAAAGAGATGAAACTGAAAAACAAAAGAATCCGTTTCCAATCCATTTACAATTTGAATATAAAAAAGCAGATCTTTGGAATACAGTCCGTAATATACCGCGGTTCAACGTTACATCCAGTTACATACGCGATCTTTGGAATTCCCTTCTTATGAAAACACAAGACGCCAATACTCGGTTAAACATCTCCTGAAACGTCTGTGAGTCAGTTCTCAAAGTGTTATTTGTACATAAGTAGTAGATTGTCTGGTACATTTTAGCTGTATTTGAGGACATTCTGTGTTTAGTTGTATTTTTGGACAGGATTGGTGTTGTAGATGCATTTAGAGCGTAACGATTCGGTAAAAAGTCCAATTTGGGAGTCAAATCTGGTGTTCGAAGAAACACTGACCTGTGTCCCTGTTTAATACAGATGATGGGTTTCTGTCTGTGGAAATGAAAGATAAACAGGTGCACTCGATCAGAATCACTTCGAATCCGATTTTCACGCAACAATCGCAAACCGAACTGATCAAGCGTCGTTTCTATACACATCCGAGCTGAACTCTTCAAGAATTCGATCAGATCGACATGCAAAAAAAAAATAAGGCTCAGTTTAAAAAAAACAAAACGGATCCGAACTCAAAAGCTATTGACAACAATGCATCACACGCTAGCTAGAACCGCAAAGATACTCATGCATAAATCAAGGCTACGGCACAGAATGACGGCTGCAGTGCTATGTTTTCACACGCAACGAAGGAGAAAACCTACCCGAGCCCATGAATGTGCGTATAAATAGTACGCAGAATAAAAATGAAAACTAGAATAGTGGTATATAGATACGCCAAAATGGACTTCGGCGTGTTTATGCTACATGATGGGTAGGATTAGGGTCGTGAGTAGATGCGTATCTTATTAACGCGAAAACTGCGTATTATATGCACGCCAACAAATTTCCTGTCATATGCACGCCAAACACTGAGTGTCATATACACGCCAAAGTCCATGATTGCGTATAAATGGCACAAGTATCATTTTTATTTGGCGTACTATTTATATGCATTTTAATGAGATCGGGCTGAGAAAATGGATGGTGTAAATGAAATCGAAGCTGTACAAAACTGTAAACTTGAGGCTCATTCTAGCAACCAACCATTCCCGATCCAAAAATAACATCCTTGTCAAAAATAGAGCCACCCTTCACAAAAATAAAGTCATGGGAAAAAAAACAAGAAGTAGTTGCACCACAAAACATTCGTGAAAGTTGTCACATTAACAAGAGAGAAAAAGACAAGCATTGTGTTTTTTTGTTTTTTTGTTTTGTTTTGTTTGTTTTTTTTGGTAAGCGAACCTCAGCTATTACAAAAAAAAAAAAAAAATCACAACTTAAGATGTATAAAGCTTTTTTTTCTTGGTTTAGTCACAGTTACTAAAAAATAAGAGTAAGTGAATAATTTAATACATACGCTATAATAACAATACCCTAACACTATCTTCTATGAGGTATATCCGAGAAAAATTTGGTAAGAAAAGCACGGTCTGCGCCCTTGACATGCCTCAGGGGTTTCTTTTCTCATTTAAAGCTTTGCAACCATTCGAAAGAAGGAGAAAGTAAAGTCTAGAAAGCCTTTGGTATAGTTAGTCTTTTGTTCTTTGCAGGATTGCATTGCAAAGCACCGTGAAAACTGCGTCTCACAGATTTTTCCTGTCGCTGAGGTACTAACAGAAGAAGAAGAAGAAGAAACAGAGAGGTCAAAACTTCGCTTTGGTTCAAGCAAGGCACTCATCCAACAATATCTCATACTTTGCAACTAAAGCGCTCTCTACGTCTTTGTCGGGGTGGAAAAAATATTACTACTTGGGACGGAAACCGAAGAGAATCTGTTTTGGTTTAATCGATGCAAAGATCGGATTCCATCCGAGTCATAAATACGGAATCACCGCTAAGAATATTGACCTAACGACCTTCCGATCGATACGTGACACGCTTGCGTCCCTGTTAACAGATGCTGTTTTTTCACGAGTAAATGTGTTACTTTTGCTACAGGACGGAATGATGTATGACCTGCAACAGAACGGATCAATACCAGCCCATCTGCCGCTTGCGTTGTGTCTTTAGCCGTGTTTTCCTGAAAGTCGTCCCAACCGAGTCCCTTAAGTCTGCTATGAGATGATTCGATTAAGTCTTTGGTTTTAGAGTTCATCGTGCACAGAAACACCAACACAGAATGGATTTTTGAGAAAGAAAATACTAGTCAATTGGGATGGAAGAACCTTGACTAATTTATAAGTATTTTGTTTGCTTAAATGTGAATGTTTATCATTGTCTAAAACAAAATTGTGTTTCTGTCCAAATTGGAATTTAATTGCACTTACAAGTGCTGGAGTATGTTTTAAAATTTAGTGTTTGATTCAATTTTTTACTTGTTTCTTCGTAATTCTTAGTAAAAAACTGTCACATTTCTTAAATTGACACTGTAAAGGTGGCACAGAAGCGCTTCTGAGGGGGCATTTAGGCATCTTACACAGACTGTTTAATACTGCTTAGAAGTGGCATAAATGCATTTACACAGCAATTGAAACTGTATATTTGATATCAGGTCTAAGTCTGGGTTTAATGTAGCATTACTGAGTTTCTGAGCAGGCATAAAGCAGCCTTAACTCAGCTGTGTAAAGATGCCAAAATCGTAGGCAGTTGGAAATCTCTGCAAAATGCAATGCAGCATATGACATGAATGCATTTACGCCACCTCTGAGCAGCATTAAAGAGTCTGTGAAGACTCCTATAAATGGCACTTCAAATGCCACCTTTGCAGTATAAATTTGGCATAAGTATTAAAGTTCAGTGCATGCATTGTTCATGTGCTGTCTTTACACAGCTGAGTTAAGGCTGCTCTAAGCCTGCTTAAAATTTAGTTTAAAGATGCAATCCTGCACAAAAGCCAGGGTAAATTATGCTTATATACAGTATACAGTAGCAATTGCCAAATGCATTTATGCCACTTCTAAGCAGCATTAAACAGTCTGTGTAAAACCACCTAAATGCCATTTCAGAGGTGCTTCTGTGCCACTTTTTAAGAGTAAATTTGCAGCATTCAACCCAGTGCATGCATTATACTTAACTTACACGGCTAAATTAAGGCTTCTCTAAGCCTGCTTAAAATTTGCTGCCCAAAAGCCAGGCTTAATTATGCCCGTAGTTGTTATTTCTGTGTAAATGCATTCATGCCACCTCTAAGCAGCATTAAACAGTTTGTGTAAAGTCACTTAAATACCACTTCAGAGGTGCTTCTGTGCCACCTTTGTGTGTACATTTGGCATTAAGAGTAACTTTGACCAGAACAAACCATCCAAATGAAAGAGTATGGCTAATGTTCATGTTTGTGTGCAGGACAGTTAGTGTCTTTCTTAGTGGGTTGGTTTTTGCATCTTTTACATTCTGACCGGTAAGAGGCGATCAGAAGCACACAGCACTAAAATCTACAGCTCGATGCGAGTCCCGTCCGCTCCATTGCACTTATTTTTCAGAGGAGAGGAGGAACTCGTGTCTGAAAGAGGAAGAAGAGGAAAAAGAGGGAGTGGCGTTATCAAAATATCCAAAGCATGGCGTCAAGCGCAGACCGTACTCGAGAAAAAGAAATCTTTGGTATCTTTGGTTTCATCAACACGATTAAAATTACAAATGGAAAATTCAGTGAGGTAGCCTCTGTGGTTCTCACTATAGAGATAGAAAGACTTTTATACACACACACAAGTCAGTCCTGGAAGCAGCTTTTTCTAGTTTTTAAGGGATTCCTCTATGTCCTTCTACGAGTGAAGCGATGAACAAACGGCCTCTCAGCATCCGTGGGATTTATCTTTGGTGAGTTCTGCGTTGATCTCCATTAACGTGTGGCCCCGTTTACCATTCGGCTGAAATTCGCTGCTCGTCCTTTCGACAGAACGCTGTAATCGATCGCAAATGCCCCTTCAGACAGATTGTTTTCATTCGAAAGAAAAAGGACAAACAAAACCTAAACGATTTCCATAAAATCTCGACAGACACACACGTAAATTACAACTAAAACCTGATCGCTAACACGTCTCCAGAATCATCTTTCTAAGAAAAATTAAATACACCCTTCGTGTTGCTTTTTAAAGTAAAGCTAACTAATAAATTAAGAGGAGCACTGCATCTTTGATGCGCTAGTAGTCTTAAATAGTCAATTACATCTAATTAAATAACATTAAATAATTAAGAAACGAAACAATAACCTATGCATACTAGTCATAAATAAATACGTCTGATGGCGTCCAACATGCAAAAGAAGTAAATGTAAACTTTGGCAAGCTAATCAGGGTAAAGGGGGAGGTTTTTGGCAATTTAAATTAAGATAAATTACATAAATAAATCACATATTGCAAAACCTGGGTACAGAGGCATTAGCAAAATATAAGTACTAAGACAAGCAAAGCTCTTTGGCCCGTGTTCCTAAAGACCTGACTGTCGAGAAGAGCGGATAAAGCTCCAACCAAGTGGCGCTGGAGAATCTTTGGACTAGAAGCTTTTAAAGAGAGAAACCTAAAGGATAAAGCTATTCGACCTACAGTCTGCAGTTTCCTCTCTACACATCAAGTTGGCAGATTATTGGCTTTTTAGTTGGAATATAGTAAGGGATGGAACCGGCTGCAGCGGCTCTCTCAAACATGGGATCTGGGATTCAGTGCTTGCTTGGAAACGAGCGTGCATATGTCGGGAAAGGATGGATGGATGGCGTCTAAACTGGTGGAACTGATCCACCGTTGGGCTAAGATGGGATGCGAGTGAAAATGAGTTGGGAAAAGTGAAGTTGCATGTGCTTAAAGGTGTTTATCTTTGGTATGCCCGTCAGGCTGAGTTACACCTTTAGTTTTAGCTGCAAAACGGATGAAATAAGCCTGAACCCAAGACGTCCCATGTTTGGAGAGAACGCAACTGCGAAGCCCTCTGCCGCCGCGCCGGAGATGGGAAACTGCGGCGGGAGTAACTCTGAATCTTTGGTATTGTAGCTGACGAGGTTTTTGTTGTTCTTTCCGTTTTGGTTGAAAAAAACTGCATAGGCACACATTAAAAGACAATCTTGTTTTGTTTTGAGAGACGCATCATCCTCCGTTGCCGTGGGAACAGCTCCGTCGCATTTTTCATGTTTTTTTTTGTTTTGTTTTGAAAACCCTTCCAATCCCATTCTGCTTCCAAAGTCTCCGCCGATCCGAATCTCGGCGTTCCCCGCTTCGTCGCCGTCGGTTGTTGTTGGATTTTTTTTTTTTTGGTTATTTTCTTTCCTTCGTTTGCAGAACAGTTAGGTGCAGAAAAAGTTTCTTTGGTGTCGATTTGTCAATAAATAGAAAAAGTCTTTAGTGTCCGTTTTGAGTGATCCAAGCGTAACCCGGGAGAGAACTGCTTACCGGCTCTGTTTGTCCGTCAAATGAGGACGAGGAATGAGATTTGAGATGAATGAGCTAAAGCTATGAGGGAAGGAGTCATGCACACTTTGGGAAAGCTATATTGGCAGGCATTGGTGTGGAGATTGTCCTCTTAAACTCTTGTAAAGGCCCTGATCACCAATGCCTCACTTGTGTTTGGTTTCTTAGCTTAATACAGTCATGGCAACATACATGCATGTGTGTGTGTGCGTGTTGTGATGTAATATGTCGAGTGTGTTGAGCTCGTGGGATGCTTGTTCTTCGGTCGTATCATCCTGAGTTGTTTTTGAACCGTAGAAGAACAATCGGTGTGGTCCAGCCCCTGTTCTATTGCAAATTGAATGTGCTTCAGGATTGTGCTCACAAACCCGGCCGATAGCGGCGTGAGAGATCTGCGCTCAGTGTGTCCTTCACGTTTGTTGTGCTTTGTGCTTCTGACGGGGGTTTTTCTGACACACAGACGAGAAACCAGGTCCGGTGCGTCGGAAAAACCTGCGTCCCAATGCCAACTTAAACCTGTGCGGGTATTTTGATTGATAAATCTCACAAAGAAGGACATGCAAGTCATATTTCTCTCCCAAATGCGTTAATAAGTAGTTTAAATAAAAATGCATTACCGTAATGCAGTTTACTGTAATATAAATGACTATTGCAGTAACAATAGGAGCAATAACTGACTTTTTGGGGGGGAATTGTTATTATTTTTATCAATAATAATAAAAATTGTTGTTTTCATTGTTTAAAAACCCTGAACCCTTCTCGGTGAGTATTTTTGTTTTCCAGTAAAAATATCTTACATCAAGATACATTTATTTGAGAAGGAAGTTTTGCATAAATAATAAATATTATTGTATATTAATATAATACATTTGTATATTTTATAATTGCTTTTCAAATAATTGTTTTCCCTTTGAATTCAGTTTATTTTTCTCACCCCTTGCAATTTCTTTAAATGCAAAACTCAATTAATTTCACTTAATATCAGATAAAATCTTAATTTTTGTGTGTGTGTTTCTCAAGTAAATACTATTTTACTCAGAAACAAGACACAGATACTCTTGTAGCTTTGTAAAAAAAAAATTAATGTGACCTGGATGTGTTTTTGTGAGATTCATCCTTATAACTTGAAGTATCTCCACACACACACACACACACACACACACACTTCAGGAAATGAAATGGAAGCTAATTCGAGTGAATGCAGATGTGAAATGCAGAGCCTTTGGTTTTGTCTTCAGTGTTTTTCCTGACGTTTATCTCTTTGGATGAACAGATGTGTGTGTTTTCGACTGAGACTCGAGCCGGTAAGCAGCTTCTCTCCTCTCGTTGCCCTTTGGAATGATTTTCTCCTCTTATAAAAACTGACCGTCACCCCCGGTCCGGGATCACGCTTTGGTACAAGTGCTGGAGGTGGACGAGGTGTTGCCCGGACTCCCCTCGTCCAGCCATTTGTCCAGGCTGCGTCTGCGGGCGTTCATGAAGAAGTTGCTGACAGTGTTCAGTTCCAGACCCAGCTGCTGAGAGATGGTCAGCTGCATCTCTTTGGACGGACGCTTGTTCTCCTTAAAGATGGCCAGAAGCGTTCGCCGCTGCAGGTCTGTGAAAACCAGCCGCGATTTCTTTGGTGTATTGCTCCTGTCTTTGCTCGGGTCCTGCTCTTTTCTTTTGCACGCTTCGGGGGTTTCGTTTGTTGGAAAGGAGACACAAAAGACAGAAGAGAAACACGTTAGAATCAATCACACTTTAACATTTAATACATCCTTTGGATTAGCAGATTACAGTCACATAAAAGAGAAAATACCAAAACAAATTGAGAGAAAGGACAATTAGTGTTATTTATGAATATCCCCATCAGTGTTATTATAGTATTTATTAAAATGTTTTGAAATAACAATTATTTCTTACATTATCTTTAGTCTTAGTAATTGTGATGTGCTTTGTGTAACTTTTCTTTTTTAAGATTTAAATGTAAATGAAATTTTGCAAAAATGTGTCATTTTTAGTTTTTATTTCTATTTTATTTCTATTTTCAATTTTATTTCTATTAAACAAATGTCCGTTTTAATCATTTTGTCATTTCTATTAGTTTTATATTTCTATTTAGCTTTTTTCTATTTCTATTGTATATTTCTATTTAGATTTATTTCTATTTTAGTATTAATTTTGTTATGCGCTTTTATAATTTTTATTAATGATTAATCACATCCAAAATAAAAAGGTTTTGTTTGCATAATATATGTGTGTATACAGTGTATATTGATGATGTATATATAAACACACACACATGCTTGTATATATTTTAAATATATTACCATGTATGTTTATATTCATATAACTGTTGTATAAATGCATAAACTCAACATTTTTTGGTAATATATACATGTGTATTTATTTAATTTATTATACACAGTACACACGTGAACAAAAACTTTCATTTTAGATGCGATTAATCGCTTAACAGCACTAATTTATTTTTTATTTCAGTTTTAGTAATGTATTTTTTTTTAATACTTCGCTTTTGTTATTTTTTTATTTAAGCATTAATAATTGTATATGCATCTGTCATTATTTTTTACCTTTAATGTACTTTTATTTCAGTTTTTGTTTTAGCTATGTTAAATCTTAAACTTATTTTATTTCAGAAAGTTGCCAAAATATTTCATATGTTTAAGGTTTTAATATTTTTCAATCCAGTTGATAGTTTTAGCTTAGTTTTTAGTGAAGTATAAGGACGCTGCATCAGAACAAACCTCCTGAGATGCGTTTTAACAGCTTCTCATTCAGAAATCAGACTCAAGCAGCATAAGATCAGCTCAGAGCGTCTCTCAGGACAGCTGTAGATGATTCGAGGAAGCTAAAGATCCTCTCCAGGTAATTGCTTCTGTGACCACCGCTCTTCCCAGAGTAATTCAGTCCTGTTCACCTGGAGCTGCCGCCTTTATTTTTAGGGTCTTTTATCACAATAGACTCCAGAGACCAAAAACACATGATCACCTGATAATTACCAGATAAACCAGAGTCTGATCTACAGCGACAACATCAACAAATCCACAACAAACACCACAGGTATATATCTACATATAAAGGGCACACTAGCACTCTTTCTGCAGAAAAACTGTCCTCAGTGTGCTTCATAGATATGAATCAAAATGCACAGTATGCAAACACACAAATCACATCCCACAATAAAACATACTCAATGTTACCTTGCATTTCTAGTTCCTTGAATCCTGTACTTATTCCTTTAGGATATATATACAGTATATTTGAGCTTAATTCTATGTCCTTTTTTTACACAAAGCCAAATTAAAATGCAATAAAATTAAAAATGATGCATTCAAAATTATGATTTAAAACGACAAATTATGATCTTTTTTTGACACTACTTAATTAGACAACTAAAGCTTCAGATTTTTGTTGTACACAAAACTGAATTAAAATGCAAAACAATAGAATTAAATAAATTGATGCATCAAAAATGATGCATTAAAAACAAATTAACCAGGGATCTTTTGATTGATATCGTTGAATTAGACACTTAAATGTTCATTTCATTTTTACACAAAAAAATGTAATAAAATGCAGTAAAAATAATAATGCAATTCATTAAAATGCTCTTTTTTGACACAGTATTAAGAGATCTCTTCCTTGACAGATATTTAATTAGACAGTTAAATATACATATTTTTTATACACAAAACTAAATTAAAATGCAAAACAGTTTCTCTTAAATATACTGCATTTCTGAGATAATAAATGCATACCACTCATGTCATTTTCTCTTATTGCACACTGTTGTTTCTATTAATAATAAGCAGTATATAGTGCACAGTAACTGTACAGTAAGTGTTCTGCTAGTATTTCATTTAGACACAGACTCAATGGTAAATGCACAAACTGTCCAGCAATTAAAACATGACTTATGAGTAGCATCTGCTCTATAATTTGTGCTGGTTTATAATTTTGCAAAGCGCTCCGTATACAGCTGAGCTAAAGAAGTCAATCAATGTAAAGCAGCTTTGCTTACAGTATATCTGTAGAACACAGCTCATCGCGGCCTCGGGCAGAATTTCTCATTAATGTGTTTGAAAGTGATTCTACAGTTTTAATGATTGTGGATTTTGCTGACCTGTGTTCAGTTTGTTGCTGATCTCGATAAACACTGCTGAAACACTACACATAGATTTCATGCAAAAGACTAGAAAACTGTGATGAAAAACTATAAATATAACTGCAGACTCACATCTCAGGTGTGTCTACAAATCATTCACCTTTAAAAAAAACTAATATTTTTATCTTACAGTCCAACAAAAGTCTTCATCTGATCTGAATTAATTCAATACAGCTCTAAAACATGTAGATGATAACGTTAAAGTAAAATAACATATAATCTAATGAGGCATTTCACGCTATTTACTGTAAAAGTAAAATACTTTTTTAATTTACAGTGAAGAAAAAAGTGAAAATTGTGTGATATTTCTTCATTTCAATAATTCTGTTTCTTTTAGTTTTTTTTAAATAATCATCTGTGTACATTAGAGTTTTACGTTACATCTTGTGTTGTTAAATGTTTATTGCATTATTTTAGGGTTGTGTGTGGTTACATGATGGTTGTTTTGTGCACCTTCTATATATTAATATGTTCATAAACTTGTGGAAAAGGTACTCCTGTCTTTTCTGTATTTCCTTTATTTTCTTTCTTTTTTTATTCTTGTTGTTGTCAATATATTTTAAAAAGGTACTTAACAGATTTTAGTATTTCATTTTAGTTTTTTATTTAGTATAATAATAATAATAAATATTGTAACTTTTGTTTGTTAAAAAAAGTTCAATCCATAAAATCAAACACATATTTTAGAATGTTTATTGTTTTATTAAAATATTTTAAACGTATATTTTTGAATGCATTTCTTTAGAAAAATATTTAAAGATTTTTTTTCTATAAATGTAACATCTGTTTAAGTACTTCAGATTTTAGTATTTCATTTTAGTTTTTTAATTTGTATTTAATACAACAACAATAATAATAATAATAATAATAAATATTTTTACTTTTGTTTATTTAAAAAATTAAGTTCAATCCATAAAATCAAAAACATATTTTAGAATATTTATTGTTTATTAAAAGAAAAATTTAAAAATGTAAAATGTTTTTTTTTATTAAAATATTTTAAATATGTATTTTAAAAATATATATTTTTGAATGTATTTCTTTAAAAAATATATTTAAATAGTTTTTTTATTTCTATTAAATTATTTCCTAATTTCTATTTCATCCAGAGATGAATGAAAATCCTGAATGCTTGACTATAATCATCACTTTGCTCCAAATCTGCACTGAACAATCACATACAACAACTCAAAATACAAATCAACAGCACTAATAATGAGCTAAAACATTTTCATCTGCAAACAACATAAGCCAGCATTACACGTATGTGTGTGTGTGTGTGTGTGTGTCAAGATTTGATTTGATTACTTCTCCGAATTAAGTATGCACAACTAAACCTGGGCCAGATCAATAGAAATCAGGTTAAGAGCTCAATTGAGTACAAAACTATTATGTAAGAGGAAACGACGGTGTAAATAAAGGCGGACAGACACGCCAGTGTGGTTTTACACAGTGTGTGTGTGTTTGTGTGTTTTCATTTCTGCTGCATTCACACCTTCATTAACAGACTTGCTTTCTCTTTCACACACACACACACATACACGCACACACACGCAGCGCAGACCCATTTGTCATAAAATTAAGGCGGCAGCAGGCCAAGTGTAAGAGTGAGAAAACGCAGGTCTTGCACTCAGTAGAAGTTGCTGAGCGCTGCAGACAGACTCCCCGCGTGTGTAAAAACAGCCCTATCACAGCGTGCTTAAACTAAATATTTGATAAAGACAAATGCACAGCAGTTTTCCACACTTTGCATGTATAATTGATGCAGAAACAATGGCAGCAGAAAGGCAGAACTGAGTGTTTAGGGATCTAAAACTCAGAGACATTCAGTGCTTTATCCTCAACTTACATTAACCCATTAAATCCTGATTATCTGCAATCATTAGCACAAGCTTTCATCATCCGACAATATACTGATGGACTAAACTGCTCATTATCTAGATTTTTACATTTAAAAAAATCCCTTAAAGAGTTTACACACACAGTTTTTAAGGAATTTTTATGTAAAAGTATAGATAATGAGGAGTTCAGTCCATCAGTCATCTGATCTAAGAACATTTCATCAACGTTATGTTCTTTAAACAGTCAAAACATCTGTTTTTTTATGTTATTTACAGACATTAAGGGAACATTCCATTTCATCATTTTGCAAACATTACAGAACCGTTACTTTTGAATGTTCTGAGAACATATAATGTTGTTATAGACGTTACTGGAATAACATTTGTTTGTAATTTACTAAGTAACAACGTTTACAAAATATTAGATGAACATCCAACTTGTGAACAATGTATGAATAATAGTGCTGTCAAATGAATAAATCCAAAATAAGTTTTTGTGTCCATAATATATGTGTGTGTTCTGGGTATATTTATTATGTATATGTAAATACACACACATAAAGCATATATTATGAAAATAGTATATGCATGCATTTTATATTATATTTAAAAATGCATTTAATATGTAAAAAATTTTCTTAAATATATAGATGCATGTGTTTGTATTTATATATACACATAATAAATACACACAGTACACACATATACTACGTACACAAAAACTTTAATTTTGGATGCAATTGTTTGACAGCACTAATAAATAACGTTATTTTAGAAAATAAATAAGTAAACAAATGTTCCCTGAAAGCTCTGAAAACAACTAGTCAAAACATTTAAAAAACATAAAATAAATATATATTTGCCAATTTTATTCTATTTTATATACACTATATTCTAGTATTTGTTCCAAAGCAAGTCTACACAAATAAATGTTAATTAGGAGGTGTTTGCGTCAGTCACTCATCACTATTGCTCACACTCATCCAACATTACATTATTTAGTCCAAGCACACAAAACATAAAACTAGATGCACAACTGCAACAGATTTCTTATTAAAATACTGATGAATTCATTTGCTATACAGCTAAATGTATTATTATAAGAATCATCCATTGCCTCAAAAGCACTTCATCATCTCAACAATCACAGATGCATCTAGTTGATCTGTTTAAGAGAAGGTGTTGTGTTGAGCTCGCTGGAGTAGATGAGCAGTAGATGGCACTCTTCACTCATCAGAGTCTCAGTAACATGAGCAGTGAGCGCCATTCCACTCTGAGCCTCCATTACTGATGCTCCTCTGTCAAAACATCAGCCCTGTCGTCTGCAACACACTAAACACACTCTCTGGCCTTATTTTGAGCTCCGAGCTTTGCTAAATTTAGTTGCAGGGTCCCTATCTTTAGCATTTTCCAAAGGTGTGCCCTCCTTTCTGCCTGTTAAACACAATCCCACCAAATCCATACCAACTGCAGGATTACCAGAATAACACACGCTTACACTTATAAAGAGAAGGCAATTTTGGAACGCAGCATTGGAATTTAGCCGGAGAAATCCTGAAGGAATACATACAGGGTTCGAGGAACTGAAATTCATAATTTGCAGCAAATCCTAAAGGATCCTATAATGAGATCAATAAGAATCCTATAAGAAGCAAATCAGATCCTACTGGATAAACTGAAGCCTGTTTCTTCTGTAAAATCCTATTTAGCATTAGGATGCTTTAGGATATTGATACAAGATTCTATTAGCAGTCAAATGATTCTCTAATTAATATAGGATTTCTACCCTTTAGGACTGCTTTCAAAAAATCCATAAGGATTCCCTTTTCATTTTTAGAAATTAATTCAACTGGAGTTAGAATATTTTCCCCAGCTAACAGGGAACGTTCCTGAAATGTTATGAAAAAATGTTCCTACAGTAACAGTACAATAATGTATTATATATTATAATGTATTATTGTTATTTCTGAAAAATTTCAGTTGGATGTTCGAATAACATTTTTAAAATGTAACTGAAATGAGATCACTCATAACTAAATGTGAACGTTAGCAAAACGTTCTTAGAACATATACGTTTTTTTAATCTTCGCACAAAATCATTTGAACTTTTTTTTTTCTGAAGCATTTAAGTTGGATGTTCAACTAATATTTTTTTAATATTTAACGATTATGTAACATTAAGAGAACATTCCGAATTTAAAATGATCCAATAATTTGGCATAACCAAAAAATTTAATATATATATATATATATATAGAAAAAAGTACAACGTTTGGAAAAAAATTAATATTTTCAGAACTTAATAGGAACGTTAGCAAAACATTCTCAGAACATGTCAAAAACAACTATTCTTTTCATATTTCAGTTGGATATTTGAATAATATATTTTAAATATAACTAAATGTTCAGAGAATATTCAAAAGTAACATTTTTAAAATATTCCAAAAAAATGAAATGGAATGTTCCCTCAACGTTCGCATAACCAAGAAACATTTTTAAAAAATGACATTTTGCACATTCACAAATAATGTTTTCGTAACAATGCTTACATTAGCAAAATGTTCTGAAAACATATTTAATTTTCTAAAAATTTTGCACAAACATTTTTTTTTATTTTACATTTTAGTTGGATGTTCAACTAACATTTTGAAAGGTTATAAATTTCATTAATAACAATGTTTGCGTGAAGTTAAAATAGAATGTTCCCTCAAGGTTCGCACAATCAAAAAGATGCTTTTAAAAATGTTTAAGAGATGTTCTGAAGGTTCAGAGGACATTTATAAAAACATATTTTATAATAAATATCATTTTAAGAATTTTTTTTTCAAGATGTTAGCAAAAAACATTCCTGGAATGCAGAAGTATTCAAGGAATGTTTTTAAACATTTTTGATGGATTTTATTTTTTAATGCAACTCCTTGTTTCAGTTAGTTTAGAGAACATTCAAATGCAACTCTACCGTAAAGTTTCCAGCTAATAGAGAATGAAACATTCGCATAACTAAGAAAATAAATTTTTAAAGAAGTAGACATTTTAAATTTCATACGATTTCATAATAACACTCTTCTTTTTTTGTTAGCTGGGTCAGTTGTCTTTGTTGTACACGAGGCAGCTGTACTTTCTCTTTTTGTTCTCTCTAGTAAAATAAAAGATCAATGTTTACTTCCTAAACCGAGCTCTCTTTACGAGGCCCTGATGGCTTTCTGTTCAGTGCTGCTCTGGATAAAAGCTCCAGACTGCTGCTTTTGTGGAGCAGTGAATTTCCCCGTCATCATTTGGTATTCTGCTTACTGCGGCCGAAAGAATCACTCACTCACACACACACACACGGAGACGCAATCTCAGCCGTCAATGGGCGTCCACGCAACACTGACTCCATCAGGACAGGCTCTCATGGCGCTTTACAGTGCGATCAAAAAAGCAATTATATTATTCAAAGGGATTTACCATTTCCGTGGTGGGAGAGGGGTGTCGACTTTGGGCTTTTCTAAAAGGGGTAGAGTTCAATCAATCCGATCAATACCTCAGGTTTCCCTGGCCTTTCATCAAACGGGTAAGAGCTGCTCTCACACCTCTGGTTTATCTTTCCTCGCTGGCAAATGTAAATCAATGTGTGTGAGAGGAAACGTCCAGTGGAACGGTCCTAACCACACCGTCGTCCACTCGGATCTCAACTCTTTCCACGTCGCCCTCAAAGACCCGGCCGTATGAAATCGATCGGTTCTTGCCTGTATCGAGCATCAGCTTAGTAATTAATGAAGAACCCAAAGACCAGCCCGTTTCATCAGACTAGATACTGAAATCTGTCAGAAATACCATTTAATTTGAAGAATAAAAAAAGGAATGCTACTGATGGAAAAATTTGGAAACACTACAACAGAAGTCAAATATAAATTTCTTAAAATTAATTTCAACTCAGCTGGATAAACTGAAATTGGGGGGGAAAATAAAAAAATTTATTTCTGCTTGTTCTGAAAAACATCAAGCAAAATGCATTAAAAATGAATGAAAAACAATAATTATAAATAATCTATAATTGTGCAATATGAATCATAATAAAGGTATATGCATCATAATTTGGAAGCAATACTGAAAAAAATATACTAAGATTTTCAGAAATTCAGAGAATAAATTCATTTTATTTTTATTTTAGGATCATATTTGATTCTTTATGGATTCTCTGAGGATTCTTATGTGTAAATATATTAGATGGTATATGGCCATATTAAGGCTATTGTCATCAGCCAAACGTAACGTAAAACGTTTTGTATGTGTGTGAATTTTTAACTATTATATTATTATAATACATATCAATGTATTGGCTATTGATAACCTGATAAAACTTATTTGTCCTTTTAGGACTGTATTCATATTCCATTATCTTTTTTCTTTTTCTTTTTTTTTTTACCTTTAAATGTATTTATATTCATTATATAATCTAAAATCGGTGCCATATTTTTAGATTTTGGTTTGATGTGACTAATTCAGACTCCGTTTCTCTGTACATTATTTTCTGTCACCAGGAAAAAAAGAGCGCAACAAGAACATACGCAACACACATGAAACATTAACATTAAGCAACGGCATTGATGTCAATTGATAAGGAAAGTCTTCTCAGAGTTAGAGCAAACCATTGCATTTTACTGTAATAAGATGTTCTGATGAATCATTCACTTTTAAACCAGGAACATGCATTAAAGTAAATTTCACGTTGACTGCAGTCTTCACGTCAGACGCAGTAGTTTTACTCTGCCAGTTCACTCGGTACATTATGTCCATGACTTCACAAAAGCAAACCGCTGTCTGATCACCACTGAATTATACATGCAGA
>JAUMHE010000077.1:1051719-1065866 GCA_032359235.1 Enteromius mattozi
CGGACCTGGGACTCGAACCTGCAACCTTTCGATTACAAGCCCGACTCCCTAACCATTAGGCCACGGCTGCCCCTTAAGAAGACCAATAAGTCATTAAATCGCTATGTATGGGGTTCAGAATTTAATTAAATGACTTTAATGATAAGTTGGACTCTAAAAGTGCAAGACCTAAAGCATGATTTAACTAATGACCATTTGTACAAAGAATGCATTTAAATAGTCATTTTTCCACAAAACGTTTTGCTTAAATTCCCTCTTGTTTTTGGACCCCGCAGTAACCCTAATATGAAAATAATGTCTAAGTATTTGATCCTAAGGTCAGTTATCATCTCTTCAGCATTATATTACGCTGATTAATATACAAGAAGTTACAAATTTTCCTCAAAACTAAAAGAACCTTTCCTGGCATTAATGGTTCCACGAAGAACCTCTAAATCAATGGAATCTTTACATTCCACAAAAGGTGGAGAAAAGGTTCTTTAGAGTTTTAGTAAGGGTTATTTTAGGACCCAAAAACTGTTCTTCTATGGCATCGCTGCGAAAAGCCTCTGTGAAACCTTCATTTTAAAGAATGTAGCTCTGAGTCAACATTTACATGCATGGAATTCAAGCATGAAAACAAAGCGGCCAGCAATTCTCTCTGGGGTCAGACATTTCTGATGTCACGATATGCAACTCCTCTATTTTTGCTCCATTATTTGCGTCTCCTCTCTCCTCCAAAACGCCGAACAAAAGGCAGGTGCCGGGCTGCACATCTCTGCCTGTTTAACCCAAGACAAGGTGACGTTTTGTGCGTTGAGCTGAGGGTCACGCAGAGATTTCTATCAATAATTCATCGAGCCGCTGCAGCCTCTGTTCTTCTTTTCAATTCCCCTGCAGATCACATAATACCTTCCCCCCAACCCAAAGCCATCTGTGAGACCAGAGCCCTGCAGGGAAACAGCATTAAAGCGCCTACGCCAACATCTCAAAGCACAGTTCTGCATAAAATGGCATTCTTGGTGAAAGAAAATGCATTTGTTTGCTTGACAAAACAAGCGATCTCACAGTGCATTAGCTGAGCGCATTATATGCAAAGAATCAATGATGGCATGTTTTGACAAAGATGCTCATGTTTTGGTATGTGATTTAACAGCTCAAACACACACTCCCCCGAAGAACCTTTTGTTGACACTCAAATGCATTGTTCTTTAAGCGAGAGATGCGCAATCTGTGTGTTTTTCTCAGCTGAAGTTAATGCACACTTGTGCTGCACAATGCATGAGGCATCAGAGCTGTCCATTATTTCAGTGAATAATTGTGCATCACCCTACAAATTAAAAATCAATAGGCACCGAGCTTTTATTTTAATGCACTGATAGGATGCTCTTCAACAACAAGACACGGTCTCTGACACCTCGCACGCCAAACTACAGAATTCAGGTCTTTTTCTTCATCCGAACAAAGGAAAAGGGGGTCCTGCACCGCCCATCGCTAGAGGGGGCAACACGCCTGATGTAGAGGGGCAGGAGGGGAATAACAGTCCGGTAATTACCAACACATCCCTATTCAGCACCTCTCTGAAAGCTTTTCTTTGACAGAGAGAGAGAGAGAGAGAGAAAGAGCGAAAGAGAAAAGAGACCGAAGCGGCTCTTCCAAAGCGCACTTGCAACATTTCAAAAGTAAATAAAGAACGGCAAAACTAAAAACGATACATTGTTTCAGTCCGGACGTTCGAAATCAAAGAAACGCGCCGCGCGTTTTACGCCACAAAGCCAAAAAAAAAAAAAAAAATCGCCACAGAAAATGTTCAAAAGCAGATACCTTGTCTTACCTGCAAGCCGAAGGGCCGACATCCTCTGAAACTCGGGCTCCTGTAACCACTTCCACATGCGGCGAAACGTTTCGCGGCCGGACTTGAGTTTACTCCAGGGTTTGGGGTTCCGCAGCAGGTCAGAGAGCGTGCCCTGCGAGCGGCACAGCACCCGCTGCGCGAAGATGGCCTGCGGGATGCTGTAGCGCTTGAGCTCGGCCGTGATGCGCTGCGCCACTTCCTTGGTGTTGATCTCTTCCAGCTGGCCCGAGCCGGAGCCCGGCGCACCGGAGGAGGAGGAGGAGGAGAGCGGTCTGTCCCGGTTGGAAGCCAACACGGGCCCGTGGGATTGAGGGTGGCCCGGATGCCCGTGCATCCCGTTGAGGTGCGGCGGGATCATGCCCGCCGCGGGGCCACCGAGGCCTCTGGAGAGGTGCTGGTCACTTCTGGCCAGCATGGCAGTGTGCGCGTCGAAGTTGGAGCTCAGCATCTTGTCGTGGCTGTGCGCGCCGTAGTTGTGGAGCGTCTGCTGCGCGTTGTGGATGGAGCCCAAGCCGTTACCCAGAGGGGACAAGCTCTGTCCCATCCCGCTCATGTCTTTGTGGTAGGGGCTGTAGAGGTTGTTCATGGCTGGTAGAGTCCTCTCGTCCCGCATGAGGGTGAAGCTGCCGCTCACGTTCCCAGAGAAACGCTGGTGGTGGTGATGGTGGTGATGGTGCGGATGGTGGAATTTGTCGGACACGGTGGAGATCGGCGGCAGGGGCTGCAGAGGGGTCAGGGTGGTGTAGGTACCGCTCATCCCGGATGGGGAGGTGTCGCAGGGCATGCTCATGGCGTGATGGAGCGGCAGCGAAAGCTCGGGACGGTACTCTCCTCCTGCGCCCCCGCCGCCGTCCAGAATCGAAGCCATGCTGGAGACCATCGCGGAGCGCGACGGCGCCACGGTCAGATCCTGGTGTATCCGCAAAGAAGCCCCCGGATTGCGATTGTGATGGGGGCTGTGGCTGCTCATCAAGTCCTGCTCATGGCTTAGGCTGCCAATGTCCATTGTCATCTCTGGGTTCATGGCGTACGCATCCAAATCCTTGGCCAGGCATCGATAGGCGTTATAGGCAGTCTTCATTCAGTCCATTGATTTATGTCCAGCTTTGTGCCAGGGATGGGTTTCTCTCCGTATTTGTTTTTCTTTTTTCCCCTCTCTCCCCCTCTCTCTCTCTCTCCTAAGGCCTCTCGGGTTTTTTCCTCCTTTTTTTAATAAATAAAAACACCGATCTCTATCAGACGGGCCAGTGCTGATTTCTCCCCATGTCCGAGCCCTCTACTCCTCCTGCGTCTTCTGTTTGGGCAGCTGGAGGTGTTTGGGGTGGGCTTGCTCCGCGCGCACCCGACCCTGCTGAAAGGGGAGGAGATTTGGCCTTGATTGACGCGCCGGCGGCCCAATCGCGTTCCTCGCCAGCGCGCCTCTGGCCAATCGCTGACGCTTCCACGAAGCCGTTCGGAGTCGCTGGTTTTGCATCTGGAATCGCGCGTCAGATGAGCACTTCGCTGTCACTGCAAACGTATCGTTTATCCGATTCATCCTCTACGAAACAACCCAAAAATATAATCACATGAACGTGTGTATTTAAAATCATGCAATGTAACTGTACACGGTCAGGAAAAAGCTACTAGGGGGGTAAAGGCACATGTTTGTACCAACACAGTCTCGGTTTGTACCTTATTTACCCCCAAAGGGCACATATTAGTACCTTAAAGTAACATTTTGTGACCTACTTAAAGTGCACTTTTTTGGGAAAAAAGGGAATTCTATCTCTTTATTTTGTGCATCGTCGTGCATATCGAGCAATCTGTCTTTCTGGTTTCATCCATTGAATTTAAACACTGAACACCTGCACATACGTTTAAATGTTGTCTTTTTCCTGTGTTTTACCATTAATGTATTTCTTCCTCACTGCATGCCTTACATTAATATTTTGCTACATGATTAATCAGCCTATGCATATTAAGTTTGCACTCTGTAAATATAAATGCACACTCTGTAAGCAGGAGCCGACCATTCTCTTGTTTTGCTAGGGTTGTTTTTTACACCGCGTTAAATTCTAATGTCTAAAAACATATATCCGAATTTGCAGTGCAGGACTCTTAGACATGCAAAGGAAGTGTAGCCTATAGTTTTTTAAATTTTGGACATGCTCTGCGTGTTTGTTTAAACCCTCAGATCATGTCCTTCTCGCGTTAGAGTTGCTCAGTCTAAATCGATCAATGCGCTCGCGCAGTAACTTCTTTTTACGCGCATTATGGCCTGATCCGGCTTGCAGTGATTCAGAAGTAACAGATTTCTCGAATGCCGGTTGCTATTTTGTTTGGAGGATGCGCAGATGTTGCTTTTGTTTAAAGCGACTGTAATTAAGGATGAGCGACAGAAGTCTGAAAAGCGTGACCTATTTTTCTTTTGATCAGCTGTCAGAGGAGGAGCAGGAGGTGCAGGGGGCCCAGTGTCCTCCTCGAGCCTCTCCCCGGCCTTTCAGCTGCCACAAATTGGAGGAAAAGTGTGTGTATACCTGCTGCAGGAGATGCAGTGAAGGACACACACGAGCTCGAAACCTGCTCCGATGCTCTGCGAGAGCTTTTGTGCTGCTTTGCTTTGACGCACTCCACCTATAATGCGAAGAATCACTGACTGAAAAAGGCCCTTATTCATGTCAAAGAAAATCTATATTTGAAAGAGAGAGAGAGAAACAGAGAGAGAGAGAGAGTCTCCAATATGGACGTTGTTTTCTTTCTAAATGCATGTAAAAGTCTAAATACCAAACTCAGTTTACAGTCAACGAACACGAATTAGCAAACGTTCAATCTTTAAAAAAGAGAATTTTTTGTAGTAGTATTTGTATTATACAGGATTTTATGTTTATAGAACCTAAAAACACCTTTCACAACATTTACATTAAAATCACCAAAACACATGAAAACTGAATATTTGCCTATTATGCATTGACTAAACTGTTGCATGTTTCATAAATTGGTTTCTAATTTTCTAAATTTTTGAACAAAAAGAATTAAATAAATAAAAGGAAGACAGAAAATGCCAACATTTGCTAAATTAATTTACACTTTGTGGGCCACTTTAATTTGACTTAAAAAATAGAAAAAGGAGTGGAAATGATTACAGATATGTTACATTAAATGGCTAGACACAGATTTATGACAATGCTGATAAACACTTTTTTTCTTAATAGTCAATTGCACATATTTATGTGTATATGTAGACAATCTTTAAGTTATCAAATGGTCTCTCAGTATATAATTTATATACTTTCTTCCATTATGTATATAAATCTAAATGCACCTAAAATACTACATAAAACAGTTAAACGTCAAAGTTCCACAGGCAGGGCTTAGACTAAACCAGGATTAGGCCATAGTTCAATGTAAGTATTATTTTTAATTTTTTATTAAAAAAAAAAAAACATTAATAGTGTGCATTTTGAACCAAAACATAGGCCCTTATATATTTTAAGATTAACCAGTGCACGTTCTAGTTGAAGAATCACATTCTAGTCTAGGACTAGGCTTTGAAACCTGAGGATTAATAAAATAACTTGATGCTTTTTAAATCTATTTAGCTTAGTTTTCTTGTTTTCTGTGAGACTGGTGATATGCATCTGATTGCAATATCAAACTAATACATACTACGACTGATGTTTAACAAGACGCGTTAGTTTCACAACGTTCAGATGTGATGAGATTAACTCCTCTCGCGTTCATCTGAATGGATTAAGTGTAAATGAAACACACTTCAGTTTGTTTTCACGATGCATCATTTCTTCCTGCAAACCAAAAGCTGAAGAGGCCCGAGTGACTCTTCGATTGGGACAGTGTTTTTTTTCTCCCTCTCTCGCCCTGTCTTTCCTCATTTCTGTCGCTCTCTGGCCATCTGCTGTGTAAGTGCAGCACTATTGATCAGAATCAATGCGCCTCGGACCCCATGAAGCTGCCGTTACCGTCCTGCGCTGCATCTGTTCGGGGCGCGTGCAGAGATCCTCGGCTCTCGGTAAGTCTCTGACCTTCCTCCAGCTTTGAACGCGGCTGAAACGCGCTTCTTTTCGCTCGTAAACGCGCTTTTATCGGAACATGCGAGGGGCGCGTCACAAATCACATTACAGAGAAATTAGTGTCGAGAATAACGGGGTAACTCAACCGGTGCGCAGCAGCTGTAAACATGACAGTACAGTGTTTGGGCGAACATAAGCTTAACCTGCTGTTACAAAACACTTTTACAAAGATGAGGTTTGTTTTCTGATATTCTCAGTGATTTTGCGTATTTAAAATGTAATTTAATTTGAATATAGAGCATTATCAACATGTTCATCAGGGAGGCATGTCATGGCATTAATGTCATTTTGTTGGCTGCAAATATTTTAATTCTGTACATAAAATATCAATATATAATTTTGATGTCAAGCAAAACAGTAGCTAACTACCAGATCTGGGTGTATAACTGTTTTATAGCTTATTAGCCTATATTATGCATTATTATTTATTATTATATTTTACTTTGCGAACTGAAATAAACGTATCTCAAGAGGGCTATAGGACAAAACTAAAAATGTTTCTTAAAGGTTAAAACAAGTCTGGTGAGTTTACACGTCATAAGACTTTCAGAAAACATGTTAATACACACACACACACTGAAGGCAGTTGGTCTGAGTCTGTTGTTCGGATCTTGTCGTGCATGAAATGCTTTAACAGGTGCTCAGAGATTTTTATTTTTTTAAAATTCTCTAATTAAGTTCGACTGAAGTCAGGTTTCACAGGCGTGTAAATCTGTGTGTATGACTCATATCTCACATAACAATAATCTTCTGAATAATAGATTAATGAGAGATTTGTTTAGAATGCTGCATTAAACCATGTTTTGTTTTTTTTGTAGGTTTTTGTTTTTAACGTGAAAAATCAGACTGAAATTAGTAATGCATCATTTTTTTTTTAAATCACGCGATGATTATTTATTCCCTATTTTAATTCTAAATGAATTAAATTGTGTAGCATTTACAAAAGGGCCGTGATTTCTTTTGATTTCAAAATAAACACTCATGGCGGATAGTGAGGCTAGCTGAAGAATTATCCTACATTTTGAAGACTTCATGTAAGCTTATAAAGGGTTTAGAAACAAAACAACGTTAATTTTTGACATAACATTACCTTTTTCGTGTTTTATTCTTCCTGACGTTCATGCGACACGACTAGCCTTTTTTTTGTCACGTGATTAAATAAAGTTGTTCACTTTATTTTATTGCACGAATATTGACATCGCGACAAAATATGTATGGTCATTCTTTGGGAATGGAGATTTCAGCTTTAATGCTCTGTTAAACTGAGGTTTTTGTGGGATTTTAAGGAGGCTGAATGAAAGGTCACAGGAGATCAGGTGACCCGTGACATTTGACCTCTCAGAATAACCTGATCATTGGAACAAGGGTGTCAAACAATGCAAGGCGGCTAAAATTAAATCATTCAACTACAATTATTTAAATGATAATCAAAATGGACTAAAAAAAACATTTTATTTGTAAATTATTTTTACATTTTATGTGTAGCCTGTAACAAAAACGTATAGTCCCTAAACCAGTGTTAAACTGAGGTCTGTGTGAAAGTGTGTGTGTGTGGGTTTGTTGGGTGTCTCTGATGATCATATTGATTGTTTTGAGTGTTCAGGGTTAATTAATAACTGCTCTTGCTTTGCATGTGTGAGCAGTTAAACACGGAAGTGCTTTAATGATCGTGTTTTCTCCAGAAGAATCCTTCAGTATGGTCTCTGTAGAATATTTCTCCGTGATGTCTTCATCGTGTCTCTTTCTCTGTTGCTGAAAGGCTGTATTTCTTGCTGTGTTTCAGGCTCCCTGACCTTTAACCCTTGACACGTTCACCTCATTGTGTCCATGAAAGAGACGAGCAAACGCGTGTGGACGCCGTCGCTGATACCTCACGCAGAAGCCCTCCTCTTATGTGTAAAAAACACATATAAATGGAATATAATAGAAACATGCGTGTAAATGAACGTATGCATGGAAAAACTATATAATATTTGAGGTATTTCTGTAAAAAAGCTTCTATTTTATCTTTTTCTGTGGATTTTATAATTAAAATGTACTAAATAAAATAAAAATAAGACTGTATTATAAAGCTAATAAACTAAGTAACTAATAATCATATGTGGGAGGGGATATTATTATAAAAGTTTGTAACATATAACCAATAATCCAAAATGTACTAAATTAAAATAATGGGTGTAAACAAAACAACATATTCCATATATATACATTTAAAATGTTTTTTTGTTGTTGTTGTTTTTTTATGTAATAAATCAATATTTGACAACAATGCATATATATGCATAATTTTAAATGATTGTAATTAATCTCACTCAAAAAAATAAATAAAACAAAAATACAACTTTAAAGCTTTGATGTAAATGATAAGATTTATGATAAAACATAAATATAAAACAAAACGATCCAAGATGGACTAAATAAAAATAGTGAAAAAAGATCACAAATAACATATTTCATTAGTGTGAACTAATATAATAACTGTGTGTATATATATATATATATATATATATAAACACACACACATATATATACATATGTATATACATTGTGCATTTTTGTGTGTGTGTGATAAAAATGCACAAATTTAAATTGTACTTAAAATGTTTAATCACCTAAAATGCTTGAAAACATGGAATAAATCATGCTGTGTTTTACAGCAAATCAAATGAAAACATTGCAGGATAAACAGTTTTATAAAACAGTTAGTATTGTAATGAGCACACACACATCTGTCTGCGCTATTCTTCTGCTTTTCAGACACTCTGCAGGAGAAATGAGTACTTTTCCCTGCTCTCTCAGCAGCAGGCCTGTGTGTGTGTTAGTGAGTGTGTATTGATTATCTGAAGCTGGTTTGCATTTCTATCTTTTGCTCAGAAGCACAGAAACAGTGTTGTGTACAATCATGTTCATGTCACTGCTGATGAACATCAGACCGTCTGAGATGACAAACCAAACCATAATCATTAACTGAATAAACAAAAATCTGTTTTTGTTCCATGCAACCAACAGATGACTCTCATTATTCACATTTTTTTCACTTATAAGAATAATAAATGTGTTATAGCCTATAAAATCCTTTTCAATGCACATATCTTACAACAAAAGCCAATAGGCCTATACTAGCTGTTTGGAATTATTTGTGTATCACCGTTAATTTACAGGCTTTGGTTTTAGGTTTAAAAACATCATGAATCATAAAAGAGGGGAATGTGCAAAACTTCAGGAGCAGAGAAAGGAAGGCAAATGTGCTGCTTTTCCTTTTTCCTCCCCAAATTGATTTTCTATGAATCACCAACACAAGAAACACAAAATGGCAGAAATGTGCGGCGCACAAATACAATTATACTAAACAAAGCCTGCGCTTTAACACAAAGAAGCTGTAAGTAAAGAGAAAAGACTGACAAAGTCACTGCAGCTTTGAGCTGATCCTCAAGACTCTACAGGCCATGCTTTTCATGCACTGGTCAGTTTTGAGAGTTTGGGCTGTTGAGCTTTTAATAATCCTTTTTTTTTTCAGGATAGTGGAAAGAAAATATCCAAAATGCTCATTTAAAGAGTTGTTTTATTGCATCTTGAATGCATTTAGAATTCCTATACATTTCGGGGTTTTTTTTGCTTCAGCAGCACTTACATACATTCCTATCTATATATTTATAAGAAATTATATATTTTATTCCTATACTAATCCTGAAAACATGGTGAAAATGTCTTTTCTGTGTTTTCTGATTCATGTAGTGATATAAGGAAAGTCTCTATAAAAGCATTTAACTCAAATATGACAACAAAATCAAATTAACCTGCTTTATTCAATGTTCAGATTTCTGTTGTGGAAAATGGGGCAAATTAGTGCATGTTTAATTAGACAAAGCCTCATTTGCATGCTTAAACATAACATTAAAAAAATTCTAATACAAAAGTGTTTGCTATTTTTAATGCAATCAGTTAACTGATGTCTATTAGTTAACATTTTACTATTCACTTTTAGCAGCTAGAATTAAAATTATTTTTAGGAGAGTAACCAGTCATATCAAATACCTTTTTTATTTAAATTTAGATGATACCACGAAGTTATGGAGTGCCAAATTGCTCAAAATCAATGTTGAAATATATAAATAAATCATTAAATACATAATGAAATAATGAAACACATAAATAAATGTAGAACTAAATGCAGAAATGTATAAATAAATTAATATATTGTGATGAGCGTCATCAGCGTCGCCCTGGAAACAAAGGACACACACCTGCACGTCCTCATCTCTGGCTGATCGGCCCCAGCTGCAGCCCGTCAGGCAGCAGCTATAAGCAGCGTGAGCGCTACCAAAGACTGAGAAACTTCTCCATGAGACAGAGTGTTAACTTGTTCTCCCAGAAAGCAGCTGAGGACCGATCAGGAGCACTTCACGAACCCACTGCAGCACGAGGAAGAGAGCACGCCACTCACCGGAGCACCCACCTCAACACTTTTGTTCACCCACTTTGTAAATAAATCCACCCTCCGGGGTATTTATTTTAAGCTCTCCGTGTCGTGTGATTCTTCACCCGTGACTATATTGATTAATTCACTTATTTATTTGTATTTAATTATTCATTTGTTATTTATTCATTTTATTTTTGTTTATTTCACAGAAATAAATACAGATAAATTTAAAAAAAAAATGTTAAGAAACCTGTAGGTCTAATATTAAAAACACTAGAAACATTTACTTACTTTCTCTCTGAATATTTATATATTTCTGCACTTATTTCTGTATTGTTTCTGTATTTAATTATTGCATTATTTATTTAACACTTTATCTATATATTTCAACATTTAATTTTGAGTAATTTGGCTTTCCATACAAAGTAAATTTGAATCTGTTTATAGCTGGAAACACAATTTTATTTTTTTTCTATAACACCAGAAAATGTCAATCAAACAACACAAAGTCAAAAACCTAAACATGTGTAAAAGATAAAAATAAACTCCACATTTCTGCGAACAGTGAAAGATCTTATTCCTTTTTTTTTTTCTTTTTAATCAATAAAATGTAAAATAAATAAATTTGATTAAAATGTTTTGATTAAAATTTTTTGTTGAATTATTTAATCTTTAAAAAAATGTAATGCATTTGAATACAATATATTTGGATATATATAAAGCAAGATTTAATATTGGCCCACAGCCCTGAATCAGACTTGAATTTTGGACTGTCGTACTAAAACGTGTGGACACGGCTGAACTAAACAGACAAAGCCGATGGGCTCTTACATCATTCTCTTTAAACTCTGACCCCTCTTTTTAGGCACAAAGGTCAAAGGAGACACGCGAGCCAAGCGCTCTGATAACAGGACACAGAAAACTAACATAAACAGCAGCATGTGTGTAGTTATATTTAACAAAAAAAAACAACGTGTGTGTGTGTGCATAACAAAGCAATTCTAAGTAAGCATGACGTGCATGATAGGATATAGAATATTAAAAAAGGATTTTTTTGGTAATCAATTTTTTCTCTTCCTCCACACATGGATTATCAATAACATATCGCTTATGCTGTTCTTCTTCATTGACGTTTGGTTTTTAAGATTTGGGTTTCTCCTTCAACATCGTCACGTGACGTTCTTTAATGGTGAAGTATTGAACTTTCCTCACAGATATCACTATATAAGATGATTTATGATAACTGTAAACAAAACATGGCTTAAATTACTGCTGAAGAAATATTTCTGACGGCTGTAAGACTGCATCCACAGATAAATCTGTTTCAAGTGCTAGACAGTAAACTGAAAACAGACTAAATAAATCATAACGTTGTAAAAGTATAATAACTGGCACATGTGAGACACGTTTGATGTCTAAAACGGAAGTTTATTTGTTTGTTTCTCTCTGAAACCATCACCATCATGGAAACATCTCTGTTAATAATCAAATCCATCACACACTAAAAGAAGAAGAAAATGACATTCACACATTCAGTATACTCTTAATTAGTTTAGCTGAAAATTCACTGAGATGATTACTGTGAAGATGGAGATCCGCTGCAGAAGAGCCTCGTCTTACAATCCAAGCACATTCAGAAGATGGAAACTAAGACAGATACAATCAAAAGAAGTCGGTGTTATCAACAGAACTGCATTTGACATTCATAAAGAGCCCAGAACTGTTCTCTGTTCAATCTGAAATTATATACAGATGTCTGTGTGGAAGAAAAGATTCCCAACAGCTGAAGTGTCTAAAACTAAACATCAACATAAACCCATCAATCTAAGAATTAAAATAAGCAAAAAATCTCCGTACAGTACGTTGCTTTTCTACAGTTCTGCTTCTCATGGGTTGCATTTATTTGATCAAAAATACAGCAAATATTGTAAAAATTGTGAAATATTATTTTCATTTATAATAACTGTTTTCTCTGTGAATATGTGTTAAAGTGTCATTTATTTCTGTGAAGCGCAGCTGAATTTTCAGCATCATTACTCCAGTCTTCAGAGTCACATGATCTTCAGAAATCATTCTAAGAAACATTTCTGATTATTATGTTTTCAACATTGATATCTTAGTGGAAACCATGACGCATTTTAATTTTTAGTATCCACAAAAGATTAAAGTTCAAAAGAACAGCTTTTTTTAAAAATAGAAATCTTTTGTAACATCTTTTCTGTCACTTTTGATCAATTTAATGCATCCTTAAAGAACTAAATTATTGATAAAAAATAAAGTTTAAGGTTAATAAGGTATATATATATATATATATAATGCATATAAAGTAAGAACAAGTATTGTTTTGGTTTTAGGACAACTTTGATGAAAGGTTTTGATCCACTTACTGACTGCTGTATATACTGTATGTATGTATATAGACACATATATATATATACACATAGATATACATACATACACACACACATACCCACATATACTGCACACACACACACACACACACATTTTTATATTTTTGGTTTTATATATATATATATATACACATACATACAGTTGTTACAGTGTAACATTTTGATATTTTGGGTTACACACACACATATATCAAATATCAAAATGTTACACTGTAGCAACTGTATGTATATATATATATATAAAACCAAAAATATCAAAACATTAAATTGTAGCAACAAAATCTGGAACAATAATTTTAGTGTAAGGAATAATATCCCATTTAAGTTCGGATGTGAACACTTTTATAGTGTTTTGCATACTTTTAAAACACTTTTACAAACAAACCTAAAACTCCTTGCATCAGGAAAAGAAAAGATGACCCCACGAGGTGCTCGGACGAGGCCTGACAGACTTTAGCGTGTGAAGCTCTTTGGTAAATGTCCTTATGTTGGTCAAACTGTTTCTGAGTGTTAAAGGCTTTTAACATTCATTGGCTTTTTCATGACTCTTTTAGATGCTTATACAGTATGCAGCATACATTGAACATAAAATGAGTCAACAACATTACTGTGACTGATAAACAGAGAGACGAGCATAATCAAACTGACACACGGGTTCAGAAGAACTTCGGAGACGTTCAGGGTTTTGTAAATGCATCCTCAGTAATAGAATCAGACCAGAAGTGTCTCGGCCAATCACAACACTTGTTAATCATCACAGCCAATCAATTTGTTTGTTAATCCGCTTAGTCATGCAAAAACAAATTTGAATGTGGAAACCATTTTAGCAAATCACTGTCAGATTAAATAACCACGTTCAGCCAGTATAATGTAGAATTTATGCTGGATAACTATAGAACATTAAACGCATATAATGATTATGAAGATGCTTCTGCTGCATTTCATTAAATGAAGTTTCACATGAAAAGGTTTTGTGACTGCATTCAGTTCAATCTTACCTATACGGCAAAAAATACTTTCTTTTCTGGCTAAAATATATTTTCAAATGTATGCTGTAAACAGAGAAGCTCATTAAATATATTTTAGAAATTTAAAACCTGCATATGGCTAAATATATTTTCAAATGTATTTCAGTGTTAGGAAAATACATTTTTAGTTACCTTACAGTAACCTACTATGTAGGGTCATGTTATTCAAAATTAAATAATTAAATAAATGTTGAAATATATTAATAAATTGTTAAATACATAATGAAATAATTGAACATATAAATAAATGCAAAAATACATATATATATATATATATATATATATATATATATATTCATGTACGTATTTATTTATTTATTTAATTATTTATTTAATCAATCAATCAATCAATCAATCATTTATTTATGTATATGTATAAATACA
>JAUMHE010000077.1:1088442-1101501 GCA_032359235.1 Enteromius mattozi
TTTTTATGTCATAATCTTATTTTTTGTTTTACTTTTGACCCTTTATATCATAATTAGTATTTTATTCTTTTAATTAAGACTTTAAAACTCATACTTCATTTATTTTTTACATCATAATGACTGTCATTGTTTAACTTTTTATAAGAGTATGACTTCTTATCTCATAATTTTGTCATTTAATCTCAAAATTATGGCTTACTATAACATAATTTCATAATTTTCATTAAAGTTCATTTAAAATCAATTTAGAAAAGAAATGAAAATGTGATGAGCTGATCCTTACTGTTAATCAGAAAAGATGAGCTGATAGAGCTGATCCTCTGCTGATCTGGAAGAGTTGAGCTGACATGGTATAAAAAGTGTGATACTCGATGGCAAAAACAGCAACCATCGTCCAGAACACACCGGGGGAATTTCACACTTCCATTCATGTTTAATTGAGAAGCTCATCCCAGATGAGGTCATATCACAGCGTGTCAGATTAAAAACCTGTTAGTTTCTCTCTCCTCTCTGAGGAACTGCAGGATAGTGTTAGGATCTTCCCAGAGCCCCCGAACACTTTTAATAGTGTGCTGTACATCACCACACTGGTGTTTCTGTCTGTCCTCAAATCAAGAAACGCAGGTGGATAATGATACGAGTCTCTGAGAGATTTAGAAAGCTCAACAGAAGTCATTCACCATCTATTGACTTAATACTTTATCATCCCGCTGAGGGAAAGTGGCTTTGGACTTCAAGTACAGCAGCACAAACATACACAAGAAAGGAAGGAAATAAATGAATAAATGAATAAATAACATTGTAAAACACAAACTACACTAGTATTAATAAAGAAATAAATATAAAATATAGTAATACAAGTAAAAATAATCCACATCCTACATGTAGTCTCTAAATAAATAAATACAAATATAAAATGATAATTGTGTTATTATCATCTTCTTCGATAATAATAATAATAATAATGAAGAGAAATTAAGAGACTGCATGCAGTCTCATAGTCTCAGTTCATTTTAAAAATAAACAATAAATAAAAATGTACACAACATATTGTAATACATTATATAAAATATAATAATAATAATAATAATAATAATTAAAATGACCATTTTTTTAAAGAATAATCCATATACTGGATGTAGTCTCATAATGAATTTTAAAATAAACAAATAATAAATAAAACTTATATACTCCAAGTTATATTATTAAACTATAATAATCATAATATTAATAATAACAACATTTATTTACATCACATCCAATCCAACCACAGAATTAGACGTCTGTAAAGTCTGGAGCTCAAAGTTTATTAGAATACTGGCAAATTAATGGAAAACATGTAGAAGCTGTTTATCCAAAAATTAATGTTGACTTATGTCATAACTACGATTTCTCTCAGAATTTTGACATTTAATCTCATTGTTATGATAATTATTATCATAATTTCATCATTTTAATTATGCATCAGTATTTAATAATTTTGACTTTGTATGTCATGTCTTTTATTATAATGTTTTTGTCATAATTTCGACTTTTTATGACTTATCTCATCCTTTTGATGTTTTATCTCATAATTTAATATCTTAAATTTATTCAAATACTGGCAAATGAATGGAAAACATGCAGATGCAAAAAAAGCATCTGTTAATTAAATAAATGTAAATATCACATACATAACTCGAATACCTTCTACTGGACCTAATCACTATTCACTTTCACTGTACAAAAAAACTACAGCATGAATTTTCTGGAAGACAGAATGTAGAAATTATATATAAAGCTTGTTTCGGGTGATCTATTCCTTTAAGAGAGACACAGCAGTCTCAGGTCGGTTCATAAGCTCTATTCTCCTCTCTATTATCATTTCAATAGTGTCACTGCAGCAGGGCTAAAGAGCTGGCCTTCCCTGGTGTCCATCTGAGTGGTTTTCACACCCTCCATCTCTCTGTCACCTCCTCATCATCTTCATCACCAGCAGCTCCTCTGAGCTCCCCCTGAAGTGTTTTAAGGTGTGTGTCCTGGTGATGAGGAGATGATGAGGGCTTCTGCATGAATAAATGATCGCGTGTGCAATCCACAGGAGGAAATAGAGCCAGCGGCTAATGAGGAAGTGTTTCCTCCTCTGGAGTGGTTTCATACGCCAGAAAATAAAGCACGACCCACGCGTCGTAATTACTAATGTCTCGAGTGCATTCCCGCCCATGAATAAATGATGCCAGTAGATGGGATGGTGTGATATTAGTACCTTTTTTTCCTTCTCTCGCCATCAAATCAACTTTTTAGATGAGTAAAACTAAATGGGAGCGTGGCGTAACCGCCCAAAAGAGTCTCGGAGCGCCTCCATTTCAGGCGATCCCAGTGCGATTCATTAATAAACGTGTTTTCCTTGTTTTTTCATCTAAAACGCGATTGTTCTTTTGGCTTGAGCTGAAGCATCTGTTTGGCTGTAAAGTATCTCATTCAGTTGCAATGCCAATGGATAAAGGGGGAAAATGAATGATTTTTGGCACACAGTCGTCAGAGATTGGCAAATGACTACAATATACACCAATCAGGGAAAGACATCTGTACTGAACATCTGTCTCTGTACTCTCCATACAAACTGAACTGAAGATAGATACAAGCCGCTCATCATATAAACATGTTTAAGCAAAAGTCAGTTCACTCTTTGGTCATCTTGGTAAAACTATTTTCTCTGTAGCTGACAGTCGAGAAAGTACAGCTGAAATCCAAGATATAACAATTCTATAGAAGCCAATTTCTGCCACTTGTGGAAAAATAATTTTAATTATGATCAATAAATAATAATTACAAGTAATTATAAGTCAAAATTATGAGATACTATGCAAGACATAATAATGTCGAAATTCTGACAAAAAGTTGAAACTATGAGATAAAAAGTCATCATTATGACATTTAAAACATTTTGCATCATAATCAACTTTATTTCATTTATTGACTTCTAATCTCATAATTACGAATCATACTATGTTTTTGTCATAACTACAACTCATAACTTATCTTCATAACATTTAGTTACGACCAGTCTCATAATTATGAATCAGGATCTCATAATTCTGACTTTTTGCATCAATCGCTCATGATTTCTCTCATAATTTTGACATTTAATCTCATTGTTATGATGTACATCATAATTTTGACTTTTTATGTCATGTCTATTATCATAACTATTTTGTCATACATGTTTTTGTCCCAATTTTGACTTTTTATGACTTATCTCATAATTTTGATATTTCATCTCTTACTGACGATTTAGTATCTCATAATTCTAACTTTTTCTCTCATAACTGACCTTCTGTCAGTACTTCAGCTTTTTATTTCCCAATTGTTTTTATATCCTGATTATATCCTGAACGTCAATATTATGACTTATCTCATAACTGATATTTACGTCAATTACAGCTTTTGTCAATTACTTTTTCTAGGTTCTTTTTGTCATATTTTGTTTCTTATATCATAATTTCAACTTCGTATGTCATAATTATGACTTATTATTTCTTCGTTTTGTCATTTGATCTCACAAATGTAAACGAAAAACATGCTAATTTATAAAACTAAATCTAAAAGTGTGTTAAAAACAGCATATAACTAGCGCTGCGCAACGATTTATCAGATCCAAAATAAATGTTTTGATATATATATGTGTATGTACTGTATATTTATTATGTATATATAAAGACACACATAAGCTACAGCATTTGTATTTACATAAATGTATTTTATATTAATATAATTTATATATTAAATATACAAGCATTGCACATTTTTCTTAAATATATACATGCATTTGTTAGTATTTATGTATACAAAAACATACACACATATATTATACAAACAAAAACTTTTATTTTGGATGCGCTTAATCGTTGGCTAGCACTAATACAGCAAAAAAATGGTTTGCTACAACTAAAATGGTGAGTGAAGAGTAAGTTGATTGGTGAATCATTTATTCGATTCATTCGAGTGAATCTGTTCATTCCAACCATTCTAATGAACCAGTTCAAATTTATCAAAACTGTCCAAATCAAAATTCAATCAAACCAATACTGTAAATGTTTCAGAAATATGATGTTTATTAATTTTAGATGTTAATATAACAACATGACACGGTTCCAGAATCTGCTGGTCCATCCTTATCTTGTCCTTCCCGAGATGAACGGGCCGCTCCTCATCACGCGGTTCAGGGCAGAGGTAGCGGGGGAAATAGTTAACCCTCATGTCCAGACCGAGCTCAGCACGTGTGGATCTTCATTAACCTCCGCGCAGGTGAACCGTTCATCTCAGAGAGCCGCTTATTACCGGCAATAACACGAGCTCGGCCGCCTCGCTCCCTTTTTTCAATTAAAGAAGGAGCAGCGTTTCATTAACCCCTCTCTGCTCCGGGCAGCCCGCGCGTGCCAGCCTTGTTTGGGGTCCTGGTGAAGAGGCCCATATTTTACAGCAAACTATCGTCGGGTTTCGCCGTCTGACAGCCACCTGCCCGATCCGACCTGAAATATCGCGCCGTGAGCGAGAGAGCAAATCATATTTCCTGAGATCGGCCACTAATAAGGTGAATTCACTTTGGAGGAAAATGAGGTAAAGACCATCAGACCTCTGATACACAGAGAAATGAAGTGGACATAAAGGAAACTCGTTACTCTTTACAGGACAAAACTGAGACAAAGTCAAACGGAGAGAGTCTATTACTGCTCCGAGACAGAGAGAGGCCTGATCAAATCTGCTCCAGTGTCATTCTTCTGGCAGCACTCACATACTATTATAGTGCTTTTTTATTTTATTAGATTTTTTAATTAAGTTGAAGTTTTGGTAATTTTGATTGTCAATTCGATCAGTTTTTTAAATTAAATATATGTCTGTTAGACTATAGTTTTTATTCATTTTTATTTTTGTTTTTAGTGCATCACATTTATTAAATTAAATGAAAATAATAAATGCTGCTATGATGACTAGCTTGAATAAGCAAGTTAATTTTTATATTTTCATATTATATATATATGATAATAATAATATAGAGTATTGAATATGTATATACTGTACACATATCTTATGCCATAATTATGCTATGACATCTTGTCTCGTAATCATCTCTTTATCTCATTATGTTTTTTATTGTGTTATTTTAACTTTGACAACAACATCATGACACAACCGTGATGTCTGACAAAAAAAAACAACAAAAAACAATCATGATACAATCATGCATTACTCCATAACTTTAATGTTGTATGCCATAATTACGAATTAATTTAAATGTCATAATTTAAACTTTGATGACAAAAACATGACATGACCAAAAACAAGAAAACGTACATAATTTGGCATTTCTTAACAACAGCAACAACAAAATCAATCACAGACTAGAGGCTTTAAATCTGAAATAATAAAACTAGCTTCATTCATCCTTTTTTTTAAAGCATATGTACAATTTGTATGAAAGCAATAGGCCTCTTTGGGGGCTGTGTGTTGGTGATTTTACTTACTGCTCTAAATGCAGTGAAAAACAAGCATCGTGCAAACTGGACTCACTGTAGTGTGGCGTTCTTCTTTTTCTAGATCTGTTTCTCTCTTCTGTCTCCAGTAGCAACAGCTATGATTGACAGCTGCATCTAAAGGCCCGTCTCCACGGGAACAAGCGTGACCTTTTGCACACGGCCAGTTAGTGACATTCACTTTCATTTGTGACAGTGGGATCTCGTGTTTACGGCCTCATTCTCACTGCTGTAAATCACACCATTGCATCAGTGTTATTAATAGCGTCATTCTCCAGTGGATATTTATATATAGCCTTCATTGCTTGACTAACTTGAGCTATTAATAAATTCTGATCTATTTTCCACTGTTATGCCATATATCTAATTTACGTAGATATATATTTGCAATAAATAAGTAAATAGAATCAAAACCTGAATCTCTAGGAATAAGGTCTGGTTACGTGTGTGTGTAAAGTCTCTCGCCTGACCTGTAAACGTCTTGTTTGTTTGTGTTTGCTCAGACTCTCGAAGCAGGAGGAGTGGGAGCTGCTGATTGGTTCTTAACCCCGGGTCGGCGCTCTTGATTGGTGGGCATGTTGTTATTGATCGCAGAATCAGTTTGAGGGTAATTTGTGTCTTGTCGAGGGAGGTGGGAAACGGTGAGTCACGAGCTGAAAAAAAAACATCAGATGAATCACACCGAGGAAACTCACACATGATAAAACAGAAATATACAGAAAAAACGTCAAATTAAAAGAAAAAGTAGACATTTAAATTTAATAAAAACTATGCAGACATAATAAAAATGACAAAAACGCATAACAAAAACTAATATTAAAATGAAGAAAAATAAAATCAAATTCAAAATATGAACTAAAACTATAATTGTAGCCTATAGCACATATAATAAACTGATATAATATAACAATCAAATATTGCCAAGCAGCAGAAAGAAAAAAGAAGCCTAACCTTAAATAAAATAAACAGACAGACATAAAAACATATAAAGTGTAATGAAATTCAGGCTGCTTTTCTCATCTGTTTGACCAATTCATCGCAAAGATTCAGTTCAAAAAAATGATTCGTTCAGGAATCAGACACAGTTCTGAACAGCTGAAATGGATATTTTTATTTAGCAGAAATACATTACATTTCGATTCTATTTCAAATAAATGTTGCTGTTCAAAGAATCAGTTTGATCAGTTCAAACAAAAGAGTCACTTCAAAAGAGTGATTCATTAAGGAATCAAACAGACTCTAAATAAACAACAGAAGATACAGGAAACACAAGTTGATCATTTCAAACCTTGCATGTGAGCAGAATCATTTGTACATTTTTTAAATAAAAACTCAGTAAACTTCAGTAAAGATGAAAAAAAAATTAAATAACGCTAAAACAAAAGAAGTAGTGCTGCAACAATTAATTGCATCCAAAATAAAAGTTTTTGTGAACATATGTGTGTGTACTGTGTATATTTATTATGTCTACATAAACAAACACACACACAGAAAACATGTATTTACATATTTATATTCATATAATTTATTTTATAAATATATTTAAAATATAAACATGATATATTTATGAAAGATGGGATACACGGCCTGATCGCTGAAATACTGTAAACACACGAAACCTTGTCAGGAGAACTGCAGTGCTGCTGGTTACTGAGCAGAATTATTTCTGTTTTATATTTAGAAATGATGGAAAAGAATTGAGTCACCATACTGTGACGGTGCAGTGTGTGTGTGTGTGAGAATCAGCCTGGGAGATAATCAATAGCGCTCAGATGTGTGTGTATGTGGGTGTTATTCTTTCCCATCATGCCTCAGTCAGCCGTAGAGCATCATGACCGCAGGACCCATAATCCCTTCTGCTCCATGTGGCACTTCTCTGGCTGTTGATCACAGATCACGTGCTGATCGATCAATAACTTTGGGGGCATGCAGTCATTTGAACAGTAATTTTTAAGATGTAATAAATCCAGGAGATTTTATGTTTTTGAGCTTCAGCTGGAGAGATTTTACTGTGAATGTTGTTTGCTTAAAGTGCTTCAAGGACAGTTGGTCTATTTCTTTCTATCTCATTGTTGTAAAAATGTGTTGGGAACGAAATACTACAGTAAACAAGGTAATAATCTTGCTTGCTGAAAATCCCTGATATGAAGCACTGGACAGAATCATTTCAGTGAATCACTTTGTATGAATGTTTCATTTAAATGACTTTTAGTTCCAAAAAACTGTATTTATATGTGTGTGTGTGTGTGTGTATCACACACACACACACACACACACAGAATGAAGGTATTATATATCAAATTAGATAAATAAAACACTGAATACACTTAAATATTTAATATTAATTGATTGCTACACATTGATTGACACATACTTTGTAATCAGAGTTTTATGTTTCTTTTACATTTTTATTAAAATTATATTGTAATATTAAAACAGTGTGTTTATATGTACTGTATGTATATAAAAAACATCAAATATTTAATCATTTTTAATTCATTTAAAATATTTAAAGCATAAAAAATTCGGATATATTAAGCAGTTGCTATGTATTTTGGAACAAGGACAATTGCAACTGAAGTCATATGACAACAAAACAGTACTGTATACTAATGTTAGAAATGTTTACTGTTGGTTATTGCATACTTTTTCATTACATTCACAGACAATTGTACATGTAACACAGTTTTATGTATATATATTCATTATATTCATTAAAGAATATATATATATATATTCTTTAATGAATATAAACACAGCCTGACATAAACAGGCTCCAAACCAGATTACAGTCTACTGTAGAGAAAAAGTTATGGCATTAAAACTAACCATTAAAATGATTTTCTATTTAAGAAATAAAAAATAAAATGAAAGCAGCACACTACACAGTCGAGTCCTGATAGAAACGAGGCTTCAAACCAGGACACAAAACATTCAAATGCCCTCGTAGGAAATGGACGGATGGGGAAAGAGAGCGAGAGAAATCTTTCACACACACACACGAGCGGACGATACAGTAATGGGTGTGTGTGTGTGAGGTGGGAATAGACTGTCATAGAGAGATAGGCCGAGCTGCGGATCAATAGGTTTACTATGGCCGCTGGCCAGCGCTTGTTTCCATGTTCTCTTAGGCTGGGATTCACTCATCAATACTTTCATTGGGTCTCTGGAGCTGCAGGGCTGCACCAGTAATCAGGGATATTTTTAGAGGCCTAACACTCTTTCTGGCAAGGTTATATCGCTGGCCTCTGCCGTCTCGCTCTCTTTATCTGGCTCTGGCCGCCGGTGATGGGGAGTAACTAACTAAAAGTAGTCATGCCACTAACTTAACTACTGGATGACAGCGGCTGTTTTCATAATAACATAGCTTTTTCAGAAACCAGTGACTTTCTGACAAAAATTTGTATTTTTGTCTTTTGCCTTTGAAGCACATAGTTTTTAAAAAAAGTATTTTAAGCTCAAAAGTACAGTAAAAATTCTGAAATATTATTGCAATTTAAAACAGCTGTTTTCTATGTGATTATCTGTTAAACTGTAATTGATTACTGTGATCAAAGCTGTATTTTCAGCATCATTACTTCAGGCTTCAGTGTCACATGATCCTTCAGAAATCATTCTAATATACTGATTTGCTCTTTAAGAAACGTTTTTGATTATCAATGGTAAAAAAAAATTCTCTTTCACTGTTTGTTTTTTCTTTAAAAGGGAAAAATGTTGATAATTTATTGCACTCTTATTAAAAAAAAAATAATTAATTGTTTTATAGCATGATTTTTTCTTACCTCAATGGTCTTTTCAGGTTATAAACATAACACGTTGATTTATTCTTAAAAATATATAAATAATAAACCAATAAAAATATGAATCTGTTATATTAAATTTTTTACATATTATATTTTAAAAACTAATAACTAATCCTAATCAATGAAATGATTATATAATATTAATAATTACATAAAAATATATTAATACCTTGGCCAAAAAACTGTGCCTCAAAATACTGCTGTATTCTTGTATAACGCTGTTATGTAGGGAACATTTTTTTCCTAGTAAACAGCATAAAATTGGAAAAAAAACAAAACCAATGAAGAAGCTTTATTTTCAAGAGTCTATATGCTGAGTGTGTGCATGTTTTATTGTGCAACACTGACATACCTCGGTGCAGTTTTATATCTTTCAAGATCTGTTGGCCGAAGGCAAGGCATCATTCTGTGGTTTGAGGGAGTGTATCTTCCTCGGGAATGACACATGTGTAATCTTCACACTCATAAACACAGCCGTATCCGTCCTGAGGAGATGAAAGTCAAGCCATAATTAACACGATCAATATCAGAGTCTTTAAGCACATAAACAGATGCAGTGTTGCAGTGTGTTTAAGACCCAAATTATTATATATAGGTGTATTTGTGCAAGGTTATTTAAAGTAAATGACACGTGTCTTCATATTTTGTCATCTAATTCAATGACGTTAGGAAATTTTTAGGTGTAAATGACATTGTATTATATGTACTAGCACTGAAACACCATTAAAGCCAGAGCTTAATCATTTTAAACCTAAAACTAAAACCTCCCTGTCAGAAAGAGAAGTATGGAAGATGCAGAGTCATATTTCAGAGACAAAGACGTGTCAGTGTGTCCTTAATGACGACAATATGTCTATAGCACATTCATGCAAGCACCAAATGATATCAGCTCATGGCTGATGACCCTATCAGGAGAGACAGAGAGACACTTCCAAGTACATATTCCTCATAATTAATAAATGAAAAATGTTACTGCAGCTAATCAATAGTGTAGTTAGAGGGAATTGATCGGGCTGGGAATCTCTTCTCGGCGGCTCAGATTTTCCCCCTATTCAAAACAAAAGACTCTCCTGAGAACCATCTGACTGACAGAGCGTCAGCGCAGAGCCGTCCTGAAAACACACAGAGAGAATTAATTATCATCAGCACACAACTGATCTATCATCAGAGCCATTAGAGGAGGGTCAGCAGCGCATGCGCACACTCACACATACACACTCACTCACACACTCACAAATACACACTCACTCACTCACTCACACACACACTCACACACTCACTCACTCACACATACACACTCACTCACACACACACACACACTCACAAATACACACACACTCACTCACTCACACATACACACTCACAAATACACACACACTCACTCATACACACATACACACTCACACACACACACAAGATCGGCTCCAAACCTAGTAAACCGCACGGCTGTCTGCTGCCTATACAGGCAACATCTAATTGAAATGAACCTCGTTAGTGATGTTTTAGTGATGTCTACATAGTCAACAACTCTGTGTTACACAAAGAGTGCTCTTCACACAGATGATAGATAGATAGATAGATAGATAGATAGATAGATAGATAGACATAGACAGAAGACTAAACAATAGATCGATAGATATATAGATATATATAATGACTGAATGATGATGGATAGATATGGATAGATAGGTAGATAGATATGAGAATGACAGACGGAGAGACATGGAACAGAGCTCCAATGCGTTTTGGGACGGTTGTATATTTTTCAGTCTCTCAAAAGAAACACTTGTTCTGTTTCCGTACATAGACACCCTGGAGGCTGTCTGCGGTTCACAGGTTTAAAGATGTGTTAATAATATCCTTCATCTGTGAGTGTGTGTGTGTGTGTGTGTGTGTGATGCATATTGATCTGCTATACTCACAGCTCATGGTCGGACTGGTCCATTTTTAAGCCAAGACGCCGACTGATGGTGACATACAGTAAATGGACTCAACCTTACACCAGGTCAAGGAGGACCAGAGACAGCTCAGAGGAGACAGACAGACCCTGTGTGTGTGTGTGTGTGTGAGACAGGGTGCATTCAAGGTCATGTGCGCCCATGGCTACTGGAGCACAGAAATTTGATGTGACTGATAGCAGCTGTAGCTCAAAAGTGTCTCTCTCTCTCTCACACACACACAAACACACTGATGTGATGGGAAATGACAACAGCACTTGATCCCTGTCTGCTTTTCTGAAGACCATCTCCCCCTCAGGACCCAAAACAGAGCTTCCCAGCTCACTGCCTACGAGGAAATAGTGGCTGGATTTCACACAAATAAATGCTAAATATAGTATTAGTGTATTCTTATTTGATTTTTTCCCCACAGAGAAAACACCTAGCAACCACCCACAATACCTTAGTAACTGAATTGCTACAACCTAAACACTAAGAAGACTCTGGCAACATGCTAAAATCCACTTAAAACACTTTAGTAAATGCATAACAAACATCCCAGCAACTGTCGTACAGGCAAACAACATCAAATCAAGCTATAATTATTTTATTAACACTATCAGCTCTTTCTTTATTGACTCTAGTGTTTTTGTTGCTGATGCTTAGCCAGAGCTGATGCTGAGCCAGTTGTGAATGAAACAAATCATGCCAATGAAGCACTTTAAAACTGATTTAATTACATTTAAAATAAATGTTATTCATAAATTGATAAATGGCCCAGTCCTGCGTACCGTGCGTGCACACACTCCCATTACAGACACACACGCTGGCTGGTGACGCCCTTTTGCATGAAAGGAAACCACCTTTCCTGTCAGCAGAGCCTCCATTAGCAGTAATGTAGGAGACAACAGGTCTGACTGCTCACTAATGGAGACTCCAGCCAGCCACACACACATACACACACACACAGACTGTCTGCCCACTTTTTCTCACACTCCCTTTGCTAATTAAACATGCAGCATTAAGACCACAGCACAGAGAAACAGGAAGACAGTCCTGTTAGTCTCATTCTGACTGTCTCTCTTATATATGACAGACAGACAGACAGACAGACAGATAGATAGATATAGATAGATAGATAGATAGATAGATAGATAGATGCCCAAGTTCTCTTCTTACGTTTCATGTTTCATTTAAAAGCTTTTTTATATTTTTGCAGGTAAACCATGTGTGTGTGTGTGTGTGTTTGTGACGGCATTCTACTTCCTATTGCCAGTGAATGTGTGTGTTCACATATCTTATTTCTTTGACTAGTTCATGTGAATTAATTGTTCATGAGAATGAGGGGAGAGATGTTTTATTAAATCACATTCCTCCTGTAGCTACATAACCATGCAGGCAGATCAATAAACACTACAGAACTAGTCCCAAAACTAGACCACAACAAGGTTACATTTAGCCAACAACACATTTACTGACCGCTGTCCGAATGAGGACATACAATAATCTTCTGCAAGCTGTGGTCAGAGTTATTAGTAAAACATAATTTAATAATCTTCAATTATAAAGTTGTATTAATGGTAAAAAGCATGAAATGCATCCAGTTTGGGGTTGGTGAGATTTGTTTTTTTTTTTAATTAGTCCCTTCTGTTCACTGAGCAGTAAAAATGTTAGTATTACAATAGTATTAAATAGTATTACAATTTAAAAGAGCTGTTTTCTATGTGAACGTGTTAAACTGTAATTTATTTCTGTGATGCACAGCTGAATTTTCAGCATCATTACTCCAGTCTTCAGTGTCACATG
>JAUMHE010000077.1:1125160-1137599 GCA_032359235.1 Enteromius mattozi
TGTGTGTGTGTGTGTGTGTGTGAGAGAGAGACACATACAGACATTCTTTTAAAAATGTTTTTGTAAAAATAATTAATAGACATTACTGTACAAACACTTGGGGTTTTTTAAAAAAAGAAATTCTTACTTTTATTCATCAAGGATGCATTAAATTGATCAAAAGTGCCAGCAGAGACTTTTATAATGTTACAAAAGATTTCTATTTTAGATAAATGCTGTTCTTTTGAAATCCTGAAAAACAAAATGCATCGCAGTTTCCACAAAACTATGCTGTAGTGCAACGGTTTTCAGCTTTAATAATAATCAGAAATGTTTCTTGAGCAGCAAATCAGTATATTAGAATGAATTCTGAAGATCATGTGACACTGAAGACTGGAGAAATGATGCTGGAAATACAGATTTGATCACAGGAATAAATTACAGTTTAACACATATTCACACAGAAACACTTATTTTAAATTAGAAATATATTATATCATTTTATTAATTTTTAGCAAATTTTTGTTCACATAAATGCAGCCTTGTGAGCAGAAGAGACTCTTTCAAAAATTTACCAACCCCAAACTACTGAATTGTGTGTGTGTGTACATATATATATATATATACACATACAAAAAATAAATGGTAATATAATAAAAAATAAAAAATTGTAGTCAAGTCTGTCCACAGTTTTTCCTGTCAAGGTCTGTCTCTTATCAACTCTACCCAGAGGCAGTGTGTTTCTCTGACGGAGTATTACTGACAAACACACACACACCGATCATGTGACCCCAGCTGTGACATCACGGTCAGCCGGACCGGATCGATCGCCCAATCTCTATCTCTGCAGGACAGTGCTTCCCATCATGCACCTCTGCCCTCTGAGGGACACCTGCGCTCCAGGTGAGCACCCAGCCACACTTACCTGGCACTTCCCGGTGCGAACGTCATAAAGAGCCACTGAACCCTGACGAGCGCCAACAGCGATGCGATAGCTGCGATCACAGTACGCCACCATATAAAACCTGCCGAGACACAGATGAGAAGAAACACACTGCATACTGATGCACTGACCACTGCAGCACTACAACACACCTTTCCTTTAAAGGATATGTGTACTAGAAATACACATGCAATTATTTATAAAACAAACACCCTCCCCAACCACCCACACATAGTATAATTGTCTCAAATGTTTGAATTACAATTACAGAATTACAATAATTAACTATAATAATAAATAAAAACAATAATCTCCAGAATTAAAGCGAGAAGGTAAGAGAAAACAAAAATAAACATCATTATTATACAAATTGGTTAATCATTAAAGCCTATCAAAAGGTAGTACATCAAGGGGCCCAAATATAGTCAAAGACTGTGGGTTTTATATAGTATTATAAATAGAATACATTAACTTATTTTTCCATAAAATATTATGTCAACTTAAAATATTAAAATTTATTTAAATTTTACTTGTTAATTTATATTTTAAGCTATTAAATTAAATTTGTAGTGTGCAAAATTCAATCAAAAATGCAAAATAATTGTTTGTTATAAATATAATCAACAAATAAAAGATACTGTATATGAAAAGAAATATTCTTTTTATTATTTTATATATTTTTTTATTCATTTCAGTGTTAAATCAACCACAATTTTAATGACTCATTTCATTACTTTTCTATAAAATGTTCATAAATTATTTTAATTTAAGAATTTTAATGATTCCATTTTTATTAAGTTACATTTTTCAATTATTTACATTTATTATTTAACTTCATTTTGTTTGAAATACATTTTAAGTACATACAATTCAGTTATCAATCCAAAATGTATTTCCAAAATTAAATACATTCTGTGGATATTTAATTTAAAAAATAAATTTTTTTGTAAAAAAAAAAGAAAAAAAAAGAAAGCTAAATAATTGTTTATTCGTCATAAATAATAAACAACAAGCAATAAGTAAATAAATGAATTTTAAAATTATTTTATAAAAAATTTGCATTGTTTTCACAAAATTAATTTGTTGATTGAAAACTTAGTTTAGTACACAAAATTAAATCGAAAGTGCTCAATAATCACTGAGATAATTTTCTGAGATAATGAAATGGCATGCTAAATTAACACATTAGCATACTAATTATTGAAAAACATAACGCTGCATACTTCATATACCTTATAACGGTAATATGCAAATTGGGTTCAGCCTATATAAGGACTTTAATCCATCAAATATGCATCAATCGCTGTCACCTGAGGTTTGACCTCTGACCCTCTGAGATCAATGAGCTGCTCGTTTGAGCCGTCATCAGTTCTAGAAGTATATCAGTGTCCAATTAATAAAACAGCTTTGTTAGTAATCAGTGTCGCTGAGGCTAAAATCAAAAGTCACTGTTACTTATTACTTTGATTAGACTTAACTTTGCTAACAACTCCTTCTGGACATGAACTAATAACTGCTTTACTCATAGGTTCATTTCTATAATCTTTACATGACAGTAAACATACTATATTGGTATGGTTATATTATATTATGTTATATTATTATATAGTTAAACTAAAAATAAAACTATTTAAAAAGATTTTTATTAACTGAAATAGCGGAAATAAAATAAAATAAATTATATATATGATGCTGGAGCACAAAAGCTGTCTTAAGTTGCTTGTAGCAATAGCCAAAAATACATCTATTTTTCTTTTATGCCAAAGATCATTAGCATATTAAAGTAAAGATCATGTTCCATGAAGATATTTTGTACATTTTCTACCCTAAATATATCAAAACGTGATTTTTGATTAGTAATATGCATTGCTAAGAACTTCATTTGGACAAATTTAAAGGTGATTTTCTTAATATTTTAGGTTTTTTTTGCACCCTCAGATTCTAGATTTTCAACCAAATATTCTCCTATCCTAACAAACCAGACATAAATGGAAAGCTTATTTATTTAGATGATTCATAAATCTCAGTTTTAAAAAATTTTCCTTTATGACTGGTTTTGTGATCCAGGGTCAGAAGAAAAACTGAGATAAGTATTCATGTAAATCTAAAACTGAAACAAACTAAAACTGAAATAGAAAACAAAAATAAATCAATGTAGAAATATAAAAAAATCTACTAAAAATGCATATAAAATGTTACACGCAAAAAATGACTAAAATCAAATTAAAAATATAAAAAAATCATTACAATAAATCCATGTGAGAAAATGACAAAAAAAATAACAAATGAAAATAAAAAATGATAAAAATTGCAAAATAATAATAATAACATACAATATATTTTAATATATAAAAATAAAATGGCAAAATCACATAAGAAAATTACAAAAACTAAAATGAAAGATAAAATAATATTAAAATGATATTATTGTACGGTATGTGCACACAGATTGATAAACACACACTGACCTGCAGATGGCTGGGAAACACTCGGACAGGCCCTTCTTCTTCACCAGAGATCCTTCAATGCAGTACATGATGATGTCCATCACCTGCAGGACAGTGTGTTATCAGCGGCCTCACCGGGTCTGTTTCTGTGAGATGTCATGCAGGACAGCAGGTATCGTGTGTGTGTGTGTGTGTGTGTGTGTACCTCCACCAGCAGGTCCACCACATCTGACGGCATTTTCTCGATAAGAATCTCGATGACTCGCAGGATTTCTGTTTTGGCGCGAGCGAGAGTCGTGGTGTGAACGTTCTGCTGAGACTGAGAGCCCTGGGACTGCATCGCTGTGTGTCTGTGAACCTGCACACACACACACACACACACAAGAGGTCAGCTTACAAACACAGCTTACAGTGAATTGTGGGGACTTTCTATAGACTTCTATTGCTTTTATACTGACCAAACGATATTTTCTATCCCCTAACCCTAAACCAACCCTATATACATAATATATTACACAGAACATACACATATTATGCAAACAAAAACTTTTATTTTAAAATTGATTAATCATTTCACCTTCCTTTCTTAGTGTCATTTTTGTTTAATGATTTAGTACATACTATAGTTTTAATCAATTTTTTATACACACCATTAAGGACAATTGTTCAATTTTAGTTTATTAATTTTAGTTTATTAATTCATTTGTTGATTTTTCTAAAAAAAAAAAAAAAGAATAATAATTTTAATAATTAATTTGAATGATTTTAATTCAGAGAAAATTTTACTCAAAACAAGTAAACATTTTATTAATTTGTTGACATTTACATATTTTTACTAAACAAAATTAAATAAAAATCTGAAAATGATTGTTTATTATAAAGGGGTCATAACACATAATAAATAATAAAAAAGTAACTTACAGGAAAAAAATAAATGGAGACATTTCAGTGAGTTTTGTGGCTTTATGTACGTGTGTTGTGTGTGCATCATGTATTTTATATACATCTTAGTCTCATTTAGAATTGTACTCAGTTAATTTTTCTACCGATTTAATAAAATTAATCATTTTAATTTAAAAAAATTTTATTTCGTGTGTGTGTGTGACCTCTCGAGCGATGGTGGTGATGAAGGCGGGCGGTCTGGCCGTGGCGATCAGGGACAGGGCATGCCGGGCCGATCGGGCCGAATCAGCTCCGGGGCTCAGAGGAAGACCCATTGAGATGCTAAACACAGAAATATAGAGTCAAACCATTACACACACATTATAATGTGAGCCCGGGTCAATGGAGTCACTCACACACATCACAGCACACACACACACTGATCTACATCTGTGAGAGGCCCCTTGTTAACAAATCACCCTGTGTGTGTGTGTGTGTGAGTGTGTGAATATGCATCAGGACACACTGAGCGACTCGCGCATGACAGCATGTGATCAAAGCCTGAGCCGTGACTTTAATGTTCTCACTGACACGCGTGGATAAAACACACTAACAAACACACGACAGAGAAAGAGAGAGAGAGAGAGAGAGAAACAATACAGAATAAAAGCTTTTTGAAAATAAAGGCTTTTTAAATTTAGAATAAACTATGACTGTTACTCATTCTAAAGGATTTTTTTCCATTAATGTATCAAATATGAAATGTTTTTCCTGAAACAACTTTTTACTTTTACTATAGAGATAAACCACTGTGTTCTATGATATACTGCATCTTTTAAGCATCTGGAGAAAACAACTCTCTTCAAAAGTTATACGTTTTTAGAAAAATTATAATATATTATATTGCATTCTCTAATATATTATATTATATATTACACACTTGGCTGCATTCAGAGAATTTTATTTGTTTACTTTTTTAATTATACTTATGCACGTGGAAAAAAAAATTGGTAAAAATATATGCCTTAAAAAACACACATATACATACACATATATATATATATACACATATATAAAATTGTTTTTTTTACCAAATAAATTTAAAATGAAAATGTTTTTCATCCACATGCATAAATGTAATATTTATTATATCTATATTTATATATATGTATATATATATATTTAGTATGCATATCCCTAACATGCCTTCTACCATTCAATGCAAATTTCAGACAAAGTAAGTTTGATCATACACAAACTGCTTTAAAAAGAAAAAATACAGTATATATAGTGTATATAAAAATAGGATTAAACTTTGTTTCTGGTTTGCATTTTAAGGCAAATTATATTTAAAGAATGCTAAACATCTGTAAGAAAGCATTTCTAGCTCATCTGTGAGTGACTTCTACTTAACATGAGTAACTTGTAGCTTTACAAAGAGCTTCAAAGTAGCTTTAACACTGCTGATACGTGTGTGTGTGTGTGTAATTGAGCTAATGAATGAGTCTCTAAAGCCGAGCGCTTCCTCGATCCGTCAATATCTGATCAATCACTTTGATCTCAGGAGCGTCAGCATAAAATATGAGCCACCGGAGAGAATAAAAGAGGAGGAAAAACTGCAGTCTTTTGTTCTGTATTGAGTGAAAAATCACATCAGTGTCTAGTTTATTATTTTCATTTTAACAAAACTTTTAACCTTTAGCAAAACGTACACAGACAAGACTTTCTCCCATAAATCAGGGAAAAAGTTGTTTCTTTTTTTCTGTGTATTATTTTGGCTCATTTATCTTTCAGTCACGCTGTAGAAATAATAATAATAAAAAAAAAGAGCTAAACACTGTATTTGTATTTTTGGTCAAAGAAATATATGAATTGAATATAAATACTTAATATAGTAATATAATTCGTGCTGTCAAATGATTAATCACATCCAAATGTTTTTTTGAACATAATATGTGTGTGTAACTGTGTATATTTATTATGTATATATAAATACACACACATAGAGCATATATATAAAAAATATTTACATGTACAGTATTTATGTGTATATATATTTATTATCATGTAAATTATATCATATATTAAATATATAAACATACAGTAACATTAAAAAAATATATAAACATGTATGTGTGTGTATTTATATATACATAATAAGTACATACAGCAAAACAAAAACAAAAACTTTTATTTTGGATGTGATTAATCATGATTAATCGTTTGTCAGCACAAAATATAATATATTGCAATATAATGTAATATAATATAATATAATTTCTAATGAAATTGAAAATAAAATTATTGAGATGTTCTTACATATAAATAAATCTTCCCATATGCTGAGTCTAAAGTAGTAGCTAAATTAAATTGGTAACTTAGATAAAAAATAAATATAAATAAATAAATACATATATAGCAAACATTTAAAACTATCTACATGTCATGTTAAGTTAATTTAATGTTATATATTTACCCAGCAGATTACATTTCTTGTATCTGGTCTCTTTTTAACTACACTTAAGTTTATTAATCACATTAATAAACCTGAACTGAATGAAGCTGCTGAAGGGAAAGAGAGGAAGCGTCCCACGCATCACTTCCTGTCTCTCTCTCTCTCTACTAAAACTAAAGGTTTTCGAGTGCCACTAAACGGATTTGCCTTTTCTAAAGGAGATAACGTGGCCCTGCTTCAGTCTGGAGGTCAAAGAAGAAACATCATCATCTTCATCATCATCATCCTCATTCCACTCAAGACTCACATTTACCCTTCACGTAATCACGGCTGAAAAATGAGCGCCATTTCGCTCTAACGGCATTAGCACGCGCTCCACGCAGACATATTTGTACTCATAATAAATTTTTTCTGGCTCGGGTTTCGTCTTAACGAGCGGCTCAGGCTGGTTTGTGGGCATTTAAGCGCGGAGGTGAAGGCCCAGACGAATGGGTTTCCTCTTACGCTCGGAGGTCTCCACCATCCTGAGGACGAGACATCATTACATCATATTAATGGGCTCCAATCACATAACAGCGTGCCTCTCGTCTGTCTGAATCTGGAGGAAGCAGCGTTGAAGGACTGATTCAGGACAGAGTCTCTGAACAACTAACTAATGCTGCTGATCCAAGCGCTTTAAAAGCTCTGCGGACTAACCTCGGCTCTAATGATAGCCATTTAAGCTGTTCTCAAATACTTTTTTTTTTTTTAATATTTCTAGATTCTGCTGTTTTTTTTTTTTTTACAAAAACGTAGTAATCAAAAATCATGTCTAATTAACTGACATCATAAAACATGCACCACAACTATTTATTTAATTTATTTATTTTGAAAAAAAAAAAAATCTATTTCATTTATTAATTCTTTGATCATTTCAGTAACTTTTAATGGTTAAATTACATTTTAATAAATAATAATAAAAAAAACCCATCTAATTAATTCTCAATCATGAAACATACATTTGGACATAAAATCTGTTTTATTTTTTTTCTCAAATTCCAGGTTTTTTGCTACAATTTTTCTGGATTTTATTTATTTATTTGTAATTTCCTGGATTTTATTTTAATAGCAAAGTAAAGTTTAGTAATCAAAAAGCATGTCTAATAAATGATAAAGCATACACAATTTAATAAATATTTGTTACATTTTTTCTTCCTATGAAATTCATTACATTTTTCCCAAATTCCAAGCTTTCTGCTTACATTGTTTTGTATTGCATTTCATATATATATATATATATATGTGCCATTTCAATCATTTATAATAATATCAATTTTATACATTTGTAAATGTAATAATCAAAAAGAATGTCAAACAATTAAATTACAGTAATAAGTAATAAAACTTAAGCAGTTTAATAATTTATTTTAAAATAAATCAATAAATTGTTTAATTTTTCAGTAATTCTATATTATCTGTTTTAGTTTTATGATCAATTTATATTATCCAAATTTATTATCAAAAATGACAAGCTTCACAACAGAGGTTTACCGTTAAAATATGGAAGAAAAAATAGTGATTTGTGAATTGTGAAAATTGTGTGTCGTTACACTGAGAAGTACTGCACAATACTAATATTTATTTCTGTCATAATTTCTTCAAGTTAAACCAAACTTTTATTTTGATGGGTTGTGCTTTCTGACTGTAATTTTTCTGGTGAATCTCTCTGGAGATGAAGTTCATGATTTGAGATTTAATTTCCTGCCCAACTTTTGATATATTCTTCTAAAATACCCCAAACTGAGATTGTGTGCTGTACAGTAAAAAGCGTGTGTCTCACTTGGACAGCTGCTTCTCGGCGTCGGCGCAGAGCTCCAGGAGACCCATAAGGACCGCAGACACGTCCATGTACGGCTCCCACACGGTGAAGCCCCGGCCGATCAGATCGATGGCTGTGCGCCGGATGGTGCTGTGAGCCGGCAGCTTGGGGCTGGGTGGCTGGAGCAGGAGGAACGTCAGGGCTTTACCTGAGAGACAGACTCTTATTAATATCCATATTGACCAGAGCCGTTATCAGGACCGTCTGCAGGTCTGTAGGCGGAAATATTGATGCTCAGCTAATACAGCATCAGTCACTACACACATCAACACAATGTCACATGCATCTGAACACGCTAGAAATGTCAAAGTCTGAATCTAAACCCAGAAATAATCCAAAGGAAAAGTTAAGCTTTTTTCTTACTTTTGTACACAGAATATTGTACCAAAAAAAAAAAAAAGATCTAACAAGGAAAGCAATAAGTACAGTAAATAAAAATAAAGAATTTATATAAAATTACATTATTATTATTAATAATATATAAAATTGTGTATATTATAATATAAATAAATTATATTATATCTAAGATATATATTTCTCATATTTCACATTTAGGTGCTGGGATGACAAGCTTATACTTATATATATACACACACACACACACAATTATGAAATTATTTTTACATCTATTATCTGGAAATGACAACCCAAATATGAAGTTTAGTAGAAAAATTTAAAATAAAGGTTACATTTAAATATAATAACAATATAAATAATAATAAAGAAACAGCACAGTAGTAAATTTATTAGTTAATGAAACACATTAATTCCAGCATGCCTGATTTTTTTTGATTTTGTAATTTTTAAATCACTAACCAACCAACAAACAAGGAAATAATGAAAGGGGGAAAATAATTAAATATATATAAATACACATTTTTTTTTTCATTTAGTGGCTGGGATCTGAAAAGGCGAGGTACGCCAATGCCCCTTTTCCACAGAAGTCAGTGAATTGAGGTCAGATGGTGCTGAACACAAACCCCAGAGCGGTCAGTGTGTGTCTGAATGTGTCTGTCCATCAGCGGAGCTCTAACGAGGGGCTCCTTCACTCCTCTGCAGGCCTCTATTAGTGCACGACAGCCGCACATGCTGTCTCCATGGCAACGGTCAATATGTGTGGGAGGGTGAGGGGGGAGAGGTCAGCACATGTGACCCGACACACACACACACACACACAGTAAATCTGTGGCACATCAGCTGATCTGATCAATGTTTATGTTGTTTGTTATAGATCAGTTGCTTAATATTACACACCCAATGACCGTCTGGATTTATCTGCATCTGCTCGTGAGCTTGTGGCCACGGCAACAGGTCGCCAGGTAATTACAGTGGCAACAGAGAACAATGAGGTGAGCTAATTGATGCAGACGGATTCCAGCCAAAGCTTTCAGCAGAAACTGACTTCAGCTGTCTCTCTGTGTGTGTGTGAGAGAGAAAGAAAAAGTGTGTGTGTGAGAGAGAAAGAGAGAGAGAGAGTGCGTGCAAGAGTGTGTGTGTTCGGATGTGTGCTGGATTTCATAAAGCAATTCACTTTTAGGTGTATCAATAAATAATGAATAAAGTTGAAATAAAATGTAATATAAATATCAGATGAAAAAAATCACAAAAGTTTTCTAGCTTAGGTTGAATGTTAAAATTACTAAACAGAAATAAAATTTTAAAAACCATAACAAAATTACTAAAACTTGCCGATTCGCTGCTTGAGAAACATTTCTGATTGTTATTATGTTGAAAGTTGAGTTGTGCTGCACAATATTTTGTGGAAACTGCGATGGATTTTATTTTTCAGGATTTACAGCAATCAATGTAACATTATAAATGTCTTAACTGTCACTTTGGCAATTCAGATTTTGATGCCAGTGGAGCTGAAGCCAAGTCTCCCCCCAGTGTTTCTGTAGGAGCAATAACTAAGTGTCTGTAAGGTCAGTTTGCAGTGAGAGGGGTGTGTGTGTTGGTCAGCACTGATCTGAACCCCGGGTGTGACCGGACGCATCTGGCCTGTGGTTTCAGACGTATCAAACCTCCTGTGTCGTGAAGCGATTGGCTGCTTTGTTCCGTAGGTTTAAGAGCAGTGTGGTTTGTACTCTAATCCGGCCTTTGATTCCCAACACCGCTGCACAAATCCATCGGCGTGGAAGCGAGAGACGAGAAACTTTCACCTTAAACACTCGACTGAAGAGCTGCTCTTAAAGTCTCTGAATTAAATCTCCTGACGAGCTTTAGGCAGGATTACATGATTAAAAAAATTACGTTCAACTAAATAAGCTCAGGAATCCTGTCAAGAACATGCTCGGGTTATATTCAACAAAAAATAAATACAAATAAAAAAATGTTTGAATAATTAAGGTTCTTGTTTTGCAGAACTATATGAAATTATATTATTTTTGCATTTGATATTTTCACCAAAAATGTAACTTTTCCTCCTAATTATATTTTTAAAAATGTATTAAATAATTAATGTAATATGATTATATATTGATATAATAAATAAAAAATAAACATTTTTGCACTAAGTGTCATTTATGTTTATTTGTGTTTATAAATATAAACAAACTAAAAATATATATTTATATTTGGGATAAAAAAATATTTATAATGATAGTTGTATCAAGTTTAATTTATTCTTATATAAATTTAATAAAATTCATTATATTACAGCAATATTAACACTTTTTAATATTAATAATATAAGCACAATTAATTAATGAGCTTGTAATGAAAATATTCTCACTGAGAATAACTACAAAAACTGGAGATTATGGTAATGCAAATTTAAGAGAAATTTGCTTAAATTCATTTATAAAATTTGAGCGAATTTAAATGAATCTCTGTGTAATTTATTTATAAAACCATCATTAAGTAAATGACCACATTTAATACAATATGTTAATTTATGCAAGGACAATTGAATAAATAATTTACACAGACATTTGTTTTAATTAGCTGAACCTGCTTTAATTTGCCTGCCTCTATTTACACGACCTGTCCAAATGGGCAGCACTTGGTCAGAACGAGCAGCCGGATGCTGCCATACAGAGACTTTGCACTACACCTCACTTCCTGTCTGTGCAGGAAGACGACAGCCAAATCACCTGCAAATTTATTGTCCCGTTTCTTGGGCCGGCTGAATGGGTTGAGTCCATTTTTCAGAGCGGACATCTTTGTTTAAGACTTGACTTGGTTAAAATGGATGAATTAATATTGACAAAGCATCAGCCGGTCTAATGAGTGGTTAGTTAAAGCAATAAACATGCCACATTAGAGGCTGGGCCACAGGAAGCTAATTAGAGAGCGACGAGAGAGAGAGAGAGAGAGAGAGAGAGAGAGCTTTAAACCATTAGCTCCAACACCCACAAGAGTCTTACTGGAAACTGTCTCTCTCACACACACACACACACACACACACACACACACAACACACAGCGATATAGAATGACCTGTACGGTCAGATATGACGTTCATTTCCAGTTGCCTCTGTCTCTTTGTCTCTGTGTGTCTGTCTATCTGTCTTTATCTGTTTGCTGTCTGTCTGTGTCTCCATCTGTCTGTTTGTCTGTCTGTGTGTCTGTCAGTTTGTCCATCTGTCTGTGTCTTTCTCTCTCCATCTGTCTGTCAGTTTGTCCATCCGTCTGTGTCTGTCTCTCTCCATCTGTCTATTTCTGTCTATCTGTCCGTTTCTGTTTCTGAACATTTTTCTATGTCTGTCTTTCTCCATTTGTCTGTCTGTTTCTGTCCATCTGTCTTTGTGTGCCTGTCAGTCTGTCCATTTGTCTGTCTGTCTGTATCCCTCTGTCTGTGTGTCTGTCTGTCTGTTTATCTGTCTGTCTGTGTGCCTCTCTCTCTGTCCACTTGCCTATATGTCTGTCTGTCTTCCT
>JAUMHE010000077.1:1230215-1247234 GCA_032359235.1 Enteromius mattozi
GCATGATCTCACCGAACTCCAGACAGTTTGAACAACATTGTCTTAATTACTACATTCAAGTGTTTTACCAATGAAATGAAATTAAAATTAAATATATAATAAGCAAAAGTGTATTATTATACACAAATTAAAATGTTATTTCATTGGAAAAAATTTTTTGGTAACAGTTTATTCAAAGCCTTAATATACATTATTATATTATATTATATTATAGTATTTTAATGCATTAATTAAGCCTTGTAACACACTTTATAATGCACTGTATGATTCTGACAACATTATAATACGCATGTAGTCACTGTTACACCTTTAGTATAATGCATTAACTCATGAAAACCAATCAATTTCATATATTTCATAGGTATTTGCAAATTTTAAAATGCATTTTAGCTTTGATTACAGTTATTTATGAAAAGATATAATGTATTATAACATACAATATGAATACATTTATAACGCATTAGACAAAGGCTTCTAGTGTTTGCTAATTTTTTTCAGTACAATTTAATAAATTGCTAGGAAGGAAAATGTAAAAAAAGAAGAAGAAAAAAAAAGACGACTAACTAATCCACCAAATCCTGATGAAATTTGTCACTTTTTTTATAAAAAAATTAAAAATGTTATTTTATTAACTTTCTCCTCCTATATAAATACTTTTTTTAAGTTTATATCTAATCAAATCTTGATGGATAAATTCAGATATATTTTAAAAGTATAATTGTTATTTTAGAGAAAGCAACTGCTTGCTTATTATTTAATTTCATTAACTTCCTCCTCCTATGAAATATAAAAAATAGTTTTGACAGCATGGAAAAGTTATACATCATTAATGTTATAGCTTAACAGGTTTACATCCAATCAAATCACATTATAGAAGTCAAAATGTTATCTATGGGGGGAAAAATAGTTGCTTTACTGAAATTGTACATTAAATTTAACAACTTCTAGCTAAAAATCTGTTGTGACAGTACAGAAAAAGAAAAATGAATCAATGTCAACAGGTTTATTTCCAATCAAATCCTGATAAATTCAGTCACATTACAGAAGTTAAAATGAGTTAGAAATGCAGTTTCACGTTATTTGAAACGCCGTTTGCAACCCATTTTACTGCGGTAATGATGTAATGACTCTACTGGAGCGGACCGGTGCAGATCATCCCTCACAACAAATGAATCTCAGAGGAAAGCTCAGACAGAAGATGAGTTAGACAGCAGAGGAGTGAGCTGAGTGAAGCCATGCAGCGGGAAAATAAACTCAGGTTTGGGGGTGGTGAGGTACTTACTATGGTAACAGGTACTCTTTTGCATTTCCATCTCCTGATTGTGACGCAGCCACGAAGAAGAAAAAGCACAAGTAGAGAGAGAATGTCTATGCAGATCAAATCACAGCCACCGGGTTAAATTAAAAAGAAATTAACAGAAACCGTAAAGAGACACACAGACCACCGGAAGTAAAGAATGGTTGCCGAGCCATTCTTAAAGACCCCAGAGAAATGAGCATGAAGGGTGAATGAGAACATTTAAGACAGGTGGTTTAGAAGACATTTCGTTGATCGGATTACACCTGAATTTAATAAGAACTTGACATTTCTGAGGCCTTAATATACTACAAACTGCATGATTTACTAGTGACTATATTAGTATTGGATAAACAAGCAGAATGAATCTGATTTGTCAGAAAAAAAACATGTTTACAAAAATGTTTTTGTTCCATTTGTTATAAAAAGGCATATAGTAAAAACTTATAAGAATGGTCTATTGTTCGTATATAATTTTATCATAATACTACTACAAATAATAATTAATTTCATTAGAAAAGTTTCATTAATTATTGATATCAATGTCAAAGAAAAAAGAAAACGTTGGCGCATCCCTACCTATAAAAGTATTGTTTATTTTATAATCTCAATATAACAGCTCCTGTTTTAAGAAGAAGGGTGTAATCCGTAGTAATAAAGACCAAGAGGGTGTTTAAAAAAAAAAGTTTTAAAAGCTTCCTAAAACACTAAAGGGTAAAATAAAAACTAAATGTTATTATTATTTTTAACTGAGCTTTAAAATAATTTTCAAAACAAAGGTTTTCTTTAGAATTTTTTTTTTTTTAATAATCTTTCATTAAAATGTATTTAAATCAGTTGAATTTCTGCACTGCACTAACTTAAAAATCACATTAAAAGTGTTAGGCCAGACTATTTTATCATTATAAGAGAGGAAAAAAAAAAAAAAAAAGCATCAGTGATGCCCTTTGGTCTGTTATTACAAACAGCAATAAATGTCTAAAATTGTTAATTAACAAACAAAGCCACACATTAGGCACTGTGTTGCACATATCAACCGCCTAGGACTGGCTCATGCTCAGAGAGACGCCGTCTGATCAGATAGACGTACCTTCTTCCACACGCACAGGTGAGCTGGGAGGAGTACAGGTGGCGCTGGGAACTTTCCCTTCTTCAACCTCCTGTGTCTGACCTGGAGAAAACACAAGCATCATTACAGTCCAGTCTGTAAACCAGTTTAAGTTAACATATCTGACATTAACATGCTATGGATAATACCCACGTCCACATGGAGTCAGTACACTTTGAAATACATTTAAAGGATGCACAATATTGGATTTTTGCAGATAACTGATATACCAATATTTTTAACTTATTTTAGACAGTAACCGATACCGATAACAGATATTGTTCCTTTTGTTTGGAAACAACACCACGTCTCTCCTGTGCAGAGATCTTGTTGCTAGCAGACCTTGAGCCCATGATTTATTCAACTTTTCGGCAAGTCATATCAGCATTATTGCCGAAGTTTACATGTTTAGCATTATTGGTCGATTCCGATAATGTTACGATAACATTATGCATCCCTGTAAATATTTTGAAACATGAAAAACTGAGCTGAGTAAAATAAAAAATAAAATAATAAAAACATACTATTGATAAAATTTTTAGTATAGTAAAATTTAAAAACTAACTTTTTTGTATAGTAAAAACAAAAAATTAAAATGAAAAAATAAAATAGCATATAAAAATAAACAGATTTAAAATACTTATTAAAACAATGGTATATTTATAATACTTTAAAAAAATATTTAAAAAATTAACGAATTAAAAAAAAGGAAAACAAATAAAAATTAATACTAATTAAAAAAAATACAGTAGTACATTATTAAAGGTACTAAAATGATCCTAAAAACTAGTATCAGTAGTATAGTACAAGTTTGATTCTTCCCAATTTTATAAGTCCGTATACGAAGAGTTCATTTGCAAGAACAGAACTTCAAAAATTACGTTTTTATTGTGTTAGTACGCTAGTATTAAGTTATTTTTTACCTAATCAAAATAACCCAGCTGCAGTTTGACTGAGACTAATTGTAATGCACAATGAAAAAACATGATTTTTTTTTTTTAATTGTTAAAAATGGAGTTATCCGTTTTTGCAAATAAACTCTTCATATATTATATGATTATAATATCAGACAAGTAGTCACATCCATCTGCTTTATAAAAAAAGGCAAACCACTGAAAAAATTCTGGAGAACCATCTCACACATCAGATTCAGAGACGTCCATTAGAGACAACACAGTGAGGTTCATTAATACAATAAAGAAATAAACCCCAACAAGAAGAGCAGCAGATCCCACTTCAGAGGACAGCGAAGAGCCCGCAGGTGATTTCAGTCCAGGATTAAGACCGCAAGAGCGGATGAGGGTTACAGTCTTTATTTACAGATCCAGAGCAGGGTGTTTTGGGATGGGATGTTTGCCAGGAGAAGGGTAACAAGCTTGTTGGATCACCAAGGTTTGAAACCAGGGACAGTGAGAGGCAGAAAGAAAGAAAAAGAGCCCAGCAAAGTCAGAGTAAACCCAAAAAGAGCAGCTTTCCGCAGGCAGATGGCAGGAGATACCTGCAGATGACCCGTCACGCTCAGACTCGGCGTCACAGCCCAGAGCTTTTAGCACCGCGGAGTGAAACTCTTTATGAGGGGATCCCAGAGAATCCGCCGGACTGTCCTGACCCGACGAGCGGCCAGATTCGATTATGGAGGGCGGAGGGGCGGCGGTGGCCTTCAGATCCTCGTTCTCCTGCATGGATGTGACGTCTGGAGCCTGGGCTTCTTCAGGGGCCGAGGACGACTCCTCGACCTGTGCTAGATGCAATACAAGAGTGTCTCTCCTGACCTGAGGTGGGCACTGCTGCTCTGCACAGGACTTATGTGCAATAAATCGAAAACATTGCACAAATCTGAATTTTGGCTGAAATTATTTGTGCGCATACAAGTTTTTTTTTTTTTTGAGCATAAGTATATATATGCACATACAAATCTGAGGTTATTTTTTTTTTTGTACTGGGCAACAATTAATCATGATTAATCACATACAAAATGAAAGTATTAATTTATTTACATAAAAAGAATTATGTATGTGTGTGTGTGTATATTATATATACATACATAGAGCCATGCATGTATACATATAATAAAAAAAATGTTTATATATTAAATATATTTATACAGAATTGAAATTCGATAAGCAGGTTAATGCTGTGTATAGGAGTTGTTTTTTCCAAATTAGGTCTCTTGCTCGACTAAAACCCATTCTTGTCTATGAAAGATTTAGAAACAGTAATTAATGCTTTTATATTGTCCAGTCTGGACTACTGTAATGTGTTGTATGTGGGGTCCTGTCAGACCATTATTTCACGTCTTCAATTAGTCCAGAATGCAGCTGCTAGACTGCTTGTGAGTGCTAAGAAAAGTCAACACATCTCTCCTATCTTGGCCTCTCTCAGATGGCTACCAGTTGGTTTTAGGATAAAATACAAGGTTCTGCTGTATGTATTTAAAGCAGTACATGGAATGGCCCCTGCTTATGTGTCTGAGCTTATTACTTTTCGTGAATCATCTAGGTCCTTAAGATCATCAAATAAATTGTTTCTCACTGTCCCACGATCTCATTTAAAACTTAAAGGAGATCAGGCTTTTGTTGTTGCAGGTCCAAGGCTTGGGAATAGCCTTCCATCTGAGATTAGAGAGCCTACATCAATAAATGCCTTCAAATCTGGGGTGAAAAATTATTTCTTGTCATTAGCTTTCGAAGAGTTGGGCTAGCCTGTGTTTTATTTTTGATTTTTGTGGTTTGTATGTTTGTATGTTGATGCTTTGTTTATTGTACAGCACTTTGGTCTGTTGGTGCAGTTGTAAAGTGCTTTATAAATAAAAAAATGAATGAATGAATGAATGAATATTTATACATCATCTAAATTATATTAATATAAATATATACATGTAAATATTTTCAAAATATATACTGTATGGGTGTAACTATCTACACATAATAAATATACACAGTACACACATATACTGTATATTATATAAACAAAAACATTTTGGATGCGATTAAATCATGATTAATTGTTTTTTTTCTTAAAGGAAATGAATTCTTTTTCTCAGCAAGGATGCATTAGAGTGATCAAAAGTTACATTTATAATGTTACAAATGTTTGCCCTTAAAAATTAAAAGCATCACTATTTCCATAAAAATATTAGGCAGCATAACTGTTTTCAACATTGATGATAATCAGAAATGTTTCTCTAGCCTTCTATTTCTTAAGGATCATGTGACACTGAAGACTGGAGTAAAGATGCTGAAAAATCACATTTTAACATATATTCCCATAGAAAATAAAATATTTCACAATATTGCTGTTTTACTGTATTTTTGATCTAACAAATGCAGCCTTGGTGAGCAGAAGAAAAAACTACAATAGCAGCTGTGAATATCTAGTATAGAGAGTTTGTAAATCAGAAGTAGAGCAAGTTTCTACTGAACTCATATGTAAATGATAATATGTAATAAAAAATATATGAACGTAAATATGCAGAATCTTGTCAGGACGACTTGAAAGCAGCATCACAGGATGTTTTTGTCACCTTTATCAGCTTCTGTTGAGGAGAAATGTGTTGATTCTACATTATTTGTGCTCTTACCTTCTGGGCCCTTCTGCTTGAGCTCCACTTCCCTGCGGTACTCATCCAGCTCCTGGTCTGTCAGCTTGTTGAAGGGGTTTGGTCCAGTTTTACTGACAATGACGCGAGGTTGGTACTCCTTCTCAATGATGGCTTTAGACGCGGTCACTAGCTCCCCCTGCAGGACAGAAGACGACAAACAAACCAATTTATTCACTGCTCCCATGCTGAAAATGAATGTTTAGTCAACAAAATTTAATGTACAACAAACCTACGACAAAAGGTGGGATTAAATGTTAAAATGGGGTGAATACAAGTGGGACACTTAACATATAAACATCATCCAATAAGAGTTTAGGATGAACTTGATGCTTTATTTTTAATGAAAAAAATATACACAACAGTATAAGTATCCCATCTGTATTTAACTTTTATTATTAAACTCTAGTTATTTAGTAAAAACTCCAAGCATAGACTTTAGTCAAAGTGCAATTACTAAAACACAAATGAAAACATTTAAAAGTACGTGTTCAATATGTCTGCTACGCGGCTGATAAAAATGTACTTTCATTTTCACACTGCCTCTTCTTTTTCTATCACATTATTGTGCTATTATTAAGATCAATAGAAAGCTAATGAGAGCTTTGAATTCAGCACTGACGGCTCATCTCGTTAACAAAAGGACCTGAATGTTATTGTCTGATACAGTACTGAAGCTGTGTGTGGTTTGATGTTTCAGACATTACAGTATTATCGCAGGATGTACCTTTCGAATAGACCTAGAGGGACTAAAGCTCTCTGAAGGGTCAATGCCATCAATAGAGTCCGTACAGTCAGAGAGAGGAGCGTCCTGTAACAGTAGAGCTGGTGAGCAGTGCACAACCCCACCACAATTACTGACCACACAAAACATCATCCTACACGCTCACTAATGATGCAAGCCAGAACCAATGCATACAAGCAGAAGACCTTCCTCTCACTCACACACACTACAGGCTTAAACTTAACATGAAAGGAAGATTCATCTGTTCACAGCTTATCCTGAATTAATATGTGCACGTTTAATTTTTCTATTATCAAAACAAATAACATTAAAAATTCAAATACAAAAATTAACATTACAGCTGCTGCAACAAAGCATTTTTCTTTTTTTAGAACGGTGTCATTTAGTTTAGCTTATTAATTATTATTAAATAGCTGTACAAATTTATAACAGGACTATCAGTTTAGTGTAGATCAGAGGTCTAACATTAACAACTGCTTCTAATAAACTTAATGTATATAATATGATGATGAAAATAAATGATTAAAATCTTTTTAAAACGTTTTAATTGCTTCCATTGTTTTCATTTGTAAGTTGCTTTGAATAAAAGCATCTGCTAAATGACTTAATGTAAGTCTACTAAAACATTAAATAAAATTAAAATGAAAATGGAATGGCATGTTTGTGTTACACTGTCCTATCAAAAATGCCCAAAACGGTTCATAAAAACAAAAAACAGAAAGGTAACATTTAAAAATTAAAACTCAAAATATCATTAAAACTATAGCAGTATCTCAGCCCTAAAACACACACCCACTCATGACCCAAACACACACATACACGTTTGTTTTTGTGAATTGTGAGGACATTCTATAGGCGTAATGGTTACTGTATGTGCTATTGCCCTACACCAACCCTAACCCTTTACAGGAAACTACAGGCATTTTTACTTTCTCAAAAAACTCACTCTGTATGATTTTGGGGTGTTTTGGGGAATATGGGGACATGTCCTCATAAGGCACCTTCTCCTTGTAATACCCATGCCACTATACAAATTTGTGTCCTCATATGTCACGAAAACACACACAGATGCTCCAGACATGCAGAAAGCATTTCCTAAAGAAGCGTATGGGCAGGCTGGAGCGAGACGGTGAATTCATGGCTCAGAGTCATGCACTGCAACACCAGAAACCAAACGTGTGTGTGTGTCAAACCACACACAGATTCATACTGCTGCTCCCAAACAATAACAACAGGACCATGGGGACTGCATGTAAATAATGTCCAGCTGAATCAATATTCAAAGGCCTGAAGATCTGGTTTGGAACTGTGTTGCTGCACTTGAGTGAATTAGATGAATGATCTGATGGTTAGTAGCAAACGCTTCTGAGCAACCCTGATTTAAAACATTTAGACTATTTTGAAATGACTTAAAGAGCTCAAAAGGAGGTGAAAGTAAAACAGTGACCTCCATACTCCATACGGTTTGTAAGCAATGATTAATGCTTCTGTTAAAACCATGTGTGGGGGTCAGATGTCTAATAGCTGCATTACAATAGCTAACTACTTAAAACTAATGGGATGTTAAAGCATATCAGCGTATCTGTCTGGTGTTTTATGGAAGCTTGTTTTTTTATGCTATGACAGAAACAGGCTTCCATAATAAAAACATTATTATTGCTTCACAAAATATGAATTTTTAAACACCTATGCAGAAAAAGTACTTATAGAACTATTGAAATTAGGTAATTAATTATGCTTAATAAAACAGTAAAACAGTCTGACTAACAGCTCAGTCAATGTCATGTGAGACATGCAGAAATATTATTGCATGTGTTATGAAAAATGTAATTTACAACAGTATCACCCGGTTTAGTTTCTATTACAGTCAATGAATCCAACAAAAAAAGAAAGAAAGAAAAGGGGCAAACATGGCACTGCAAACCAATCAAAACGAAAGAAAATGGACACAGCTCTGGCTTGCTGGTCGTGTGGTTTACTTACGTGCCATATAGTCACTCTCTGAGGTCAAAAGACACAATTCAACGGTTACACACACTGGAATAACGCCTGGAACAGAATATGTTGCATCTATGGGGAGGAACAGAAGTGCCAGACTCACCTGGACAAACGAACGGTCCACCACGGCACCTGTGAGCACCTGCGACTGTGGACCTGCCGTCTTTTTGTCCTGCAGATTCTGCTCACGGATCTGAGGGAGGCAAAAATCACTGTTAATATGAAACTAGAACTACAAAAATATGATAACAGCAATAATCAATTAAAACAATTATAATGTGCTGAAAACGTCCACATCCTCAGGTCATCCAAGAGGAAGATGAGTTTGTTTTCTTTAACAGACTTGGAGAAATGTAGCTTTGCATCACTTGCTTAATGCAATGAATGGGTGCCGTCAGAATGAGAGTCCTAACAGCTGATAAAAACATCACAATAATCCACACCACTACAGTCCATCAGTTTACATCTTGTGAAACCTGAAACACATCCATCATTAACGGCACCCATTCACTGCAGAGCATTTATTTGTGAAAAGTGATGTAATGCTATATTTCTCCAAATGTGATGGAAAAAAAAAAAAAAATCATCTACATTCTTGATGATCCTTGGGTGAGGAAGCTGTCAGAAAATTTTCATTTTTGGTTTTGAAGTGTTGCATCAATACAGTTTTTGCATTATCATTTTTAGAAATCTAAATGATGAAAAGCTTCAGACCTTGTTGCGCATCTCTTGGACTTCTTTGGGGTTGGTGTTCAGCGGGACAAACTGATTGGCCACAGCAGCCTGTCGGAGACTGTCCTCCTTAGTCCACTGAAATTATCGAAGCAAAGCCATTCAAATAAACCAAAACTAAAGAAAATTTAAAATAAAAATCAAATAAAATATATTTAACAAAAGATTAAATCATGCCTCTCAAACAATACCAAATAAAAACAAAGCAGATCTTAAACAGAACTGGTCATTTATAATGGTCCACTGAGCAACGAACCAATGATGATGTACATTTGAATATTTGAAACTTCTTGTGTATCATTGTAACGCACAAGAATTCTAAATTCCAAAAATTCAACATTTCAAATTAAAAAGTAAAGATAAACCTAAATACGTTCCAATAAAATATCATATTATAGCACTTGGAGTCTGCATTCACTGACATTCACCAGAACAAATCTGATTATAAACATAACTAACTCTATTAAACTTTATTTAACAGTCACGGCAGCCACGGCCCTCATCATCATTGATACTGCTGTTGAGCGTATAGTAAGGACAGAAAAGGCTAAAAAGAAAAAGAAAGAAAAGAGCACAGACAGAGAAAAACAGAAGATTTAAGAGGATGATAGACCACGAGGGAGGCAGGTGTGAGGTGGGGTGGTGAGGCAGAAGCTGTTCTTGTGTTTAGGCAGTGGACAGAGGCGTGAGTGGACAGCCAGAAAATCCCTTCAGCTAGTGTAACAGGACCACACACACACACACAGTTCAACATTAATGCTGCCCAGGACTGATTTAAGACATAACTGCAATATTTTTCTGTAATGATACATTTTACTTCTATTGCACAACTAAGTGTGATACAAGATGCAATTAAAACTGAAAATGTTGAAAAAAGTTTAACGTAATTACTAAATAATGGCATTTAATATTATTGCAGTATTTTTATGTAAAGCTGCTTTGAGTGCATTGTGAAAAGCAATTCTTACATTATTTCTCAACTTAGGACATGACATTTATGTGCAATTTGCAGCTAAACTAAGGAACTAAAATGTTGAATGAAGTTACAAACAAATATATTAAAGCATTATTATTTCAATAATTGCTAAATGATGGCCAATTTAAAAACATTATTAAACATTATTCTTAGAGTGTTTTAAAAGTATAAGCCACAGAAAATGATTTGTTGTGCTTGCCTGACAGTCGAGAATCTGGGAAGAATAATGTCAAACCCTGCACACACACTAAGAGAGAGAAAAGCGCACACACACACACAAACTCTGTAAGGAAGGACAGAATTACGCCCAACTTTTTTTAAAAAAAACATACAAGTAAAAGACCAACTTCATTTTATGAAGTTTCAGCTTAGGGTTTGGGAGATTTACAACCAAAAGCTCTGATTCATGGAATTAATGGACTGTACATTTCAAATAAAGATGAACAGCGAGTACTAAATATTTTTGAAGCAAAGATAGTTAGCGTTTGGCCTGGGTAAGAATAGCATGAGTAGCCAATGAGTTACTTGCTTTTACCAAAATGAAATAAATGCTTTCAGCACGGAACCAAAAGTCATGAGGAAAGGTTTCCGTATGGGCGCTGGAGAAACGGGGCACATGGGATGAACACGTAAACATGAAATACTCACTGATCACGATTAGAGCCCCACAACACAACACGCTCTCCCCCAACTAGAGACAATCGTTCGGAGAGTTAACAACCACTCATGAACCAATGTTTTTTCCTTTTTTTTTTTGGATGATTTTGAAATTTGAAAAGTTAAAATACACTCATGCTCAGGAAGAGTTCGGGAAAAGGTAAGTCCAATTCAGGAGGAGGAAAAAGAAACTCATAAAAATATAAAAGAGAAATTAAAAAGCCAACACAAATGTTTTTAAGCAGTTTAAGGAAAGAACATGGAGTCATCAAACGGCAAGCCACGACTCCATCAAAATAAGCAGCCAAGCTTTTTTTCCCCCACAGATAGAGCTGCAAAAACCTATTTCTCTAATATTCTCCGAATTGTATTTTGTTATTTTTGAAGCCCTACAAAAACTGTCAAAAACATTTAATATTTCACCCCAAAATTTATTTAATTAATTTAATGCTATGCAAGTTATTATCCCGGCAGAAAACATGTTAAAATGTAGCAAAATATACAAGTAATAATAAAATACAAAAGGTTTGTAGCAATTATCTTCAAAAATGTAATATAAAAAAATTAACTCAAATTAAATTAGGTCATTAAAAATCTTCATGTGCTAATCAAATAATAATAATAATAAAAAAAATAGTCCTATAGGAATTGAAACCATAACAATCCACAAAAATATAAAGTTCATTTGTACTACATTGATCAAAATGCTTTTAAAATCGAAAAAGATACTTTGCATAAAGAAAATTATTATTTTTTCCATTATGACATTCATTTCATGGCAATCAAGCATTGTATTTGCCTAGTTGCCTAAATAATGTCACAAGGCAAATAACTGATGCATCTTAGTGGTCCTAATATTAGATTTTATTTTCTCTATGCAAAATACAAATTAATTTTTTCTGTAATATGATTTTTGGATGAAATACGACCATTTTTTCTGGGAATCTCTAACGCTTTCCAATGCTTCTGAAATAAGACACGGAGACAGGCTTTTAGCTGAAGAGCACTTTCTTCTGAAGCGAAGCAGCATCTGAAATAATAAACGTCTTCTACTGTAGTGAAGTATCTCAGCTGTCTTAAACGCTGCGTCTAAGTACACAGTAAATGCATTAGCCACACAACTTCTAGGCTTCCCGTAACAGTTACTTGCTTTAAAAAAAGCTCTGAAGAAATTGTTCAAATGGAGTAACGTCTCCATTAAAACACAAGTGTTCACAAAAGGTGAGAAATAAAGCAATAACTGAAATCAACAACAACAGAAACGGGAGGAAAACCCACAGCAGCAGTAAGGATTAGCCACACCCACTTTGCGCACATGCCACACCCTCCCGGTCTTCCAGGAGAAGATCCACAATGCATCTGATCAATCATGCAACACAGCATGCACTGAGCAGCCGGAAAGAACCCTGACACCCCTTCGACCAATCAAGAGAGAGGGGGAGGAGCTTGCGATACCCCTTGTGATACCCCGCAGATCGGAAAAGACAGGTTGGTTAAATCAGCGATCAAGCAATTAAAGCCAGAGTGAATCTTAAGGCAATACACTACAGACAAATAAACATCTTTTTAAAAAATCATGCACTGGTCAGTATTGAAATTTTGGGGTTATTTGATTTCTCACAAAACGCTGTTTCAGACTAGTGGGAAGAAATCCAAAACACACTTTTAAGTGTTTATTTTATTGCACCTTATGTATTTGTGTCTCTAAGTTTCAGTTTCAGTGCATGTTTCAGTATTTTTAAAGTTTTTTTTCTGATTCTTACACTGATTTATGTAATATTTTATTCCTAAAACATGGTAAAAATATATAAGTTTTTCCAACTGTTGACAGTATTTTCTTATGGAGTGAAAAAAAAAAAAGAGAAATCCAAAATCACATTTTACCAAAAAAAAAGTCACAAAATTAAATGTATTGTCATTAGATGTGTATTACATATTGCTTTTTAAAACATAACATTTCATAAAACTTATACAAAATGTAATTAATTTAAATCAATCAACTGTTATTTTAAGAGATACTATTACACTTTTTTTATTAATACATTGCATTAGTTTTAATTTTTATATTTTTAATTTGTTTAAATTTTTGCCTTTGCATTTTTTTTTTTTTTTAATAAATATGCCTATATTTTTTATTAATTTTAATAATAAAAATGAGATATGTCGCATTTGCAACTAACAAGGCTTTTCAGATTTTACTGTTAGAGTTTAATTTATTTCAAGCACTTTATGTTTTCAGTTTTAGCTAACTATAATAACTCTGTATGTTGGTATCTATTAGTTAATTTTATTAACCTGAGGTGTTTTGCCTTAAGAAGCCTGAGAAAGAAAGAAAGAGAAAGCAATATTTGCAAGAGGAAATGCCTCTACAGTTATAAAACGGCAAACACACCCAAAACCACTTGGGTGAGTGTGTGTGATTTTTTGCCCTTATGTCGGGGTGCTATCCAGCTGCCCTCTCTAGCTCTGTAGCAGTACGTTTCTAAACTATGAACAATAAGGTTGGCACAGACCAAGCAGTTGGTAATACAGCTTGGCACGCAGACACCGGACGAGAGAGACTGCAGCAAGGGTTTGACGTGATCGTGTGTTATGTTCGTCCACACCTTAGTCTTCGCTTTGGGGCTACCGCTGCCGTCCTGCCCCTCTTCTGCCGATTCGTCGGGCCGCCCGGCGGCTAGCCAGCGGGTCTTGTCCCGCTGCTGCCGCTGAAAGCTGTGCTTTAACGGGGAGCGTGCACCCGAGTCACTGTCCTCTGCGTACGAGTAGCCCGTGGCTGACGGGGGAATCTCAACGTCACTGTACTTTTTAGCTTTATCACGCAGCGCCGGGCAACGGTACGGATAACCAGTCCTATAGCCCTGTGAAAGAGAGACATCCAGTCATATGCTGGGTCAAAAAATATGCAATAAAGAAGAGTCTGATCTCTAGCCTACCAGATTATCCAGCATCCTCATCAAAGCCTCAAATTCTTGCTCCCCGATCTGCCACTTCGGGTGCGAGCTCGACCCGTCTCCAACCGACTCGAGGTGGCGTGGGCGGGATTTATACTTGCTCGGGTCCAACATAACCAGGTTATCAGGACCACCTGCACTGGCGAGGGTGCGCACCTGAAATTTAGACCGGAGGGCATACTGTTAATGATTCACATGATCAAAACCTGTTTCACAGACAATCCAATCCATGTCTTGTGTCGATTGATTGATCGTTATTTTGAGATTTTTTTAGCAAGTAAAAGCTTGTATAAGTGTACAAAAGTCCACCTTCAGCTGCTGCTTCATGTGTCTTTATCCTGTCATATCTTGACTGATTTTTCAAGTAAAAAGAGTAACTGCCAGAATAACTGCAGTCATATTTCTAGATAAACACTTACTGGATTGAAGCAGCTTGGCTTTAATTGGTTCTCCATCAGTCATTTTTGTCTCAAATCTGATAATCAGTATCTTTTGAGGAGTGTTAGTTTTTCAGAAGCTTTACTTTAACTGTTCATCAGCAGAGCCTCCAAAACATCTCAAATCTTTTGAGGAGCGTGTATTTGTTCATCTCTCAATCATCATTGGATTGCATTGCATTATGTTTGGATGATTTAAATCTCATCTTACTGAGACATATTATTGATGTTGAGTGACCACTGATATTTATATAATTTTATGTAAGTATCTCCTATACTATAACATCTCATTCAAGTCAAAATATAGATTTTTCTCACCATTATTTCATATTTCAGGCTTCAAAGGGGGTTTAAGTGCTGGCAGAAAGGCATTAATTTTAGAAATTAAAAGTTGTAAATTGACGGTTACCTGAATCTCACAGGCTGTGACCAGGTTGTGAATGTAGTAAAATGCCTCTTCGACTGTTTCTCCAACAGACACCAAACCGTGATTCCTCAAAATCAACACCTGAACACACAAACAATAATTTAATAAAATTTCAGAATAAAACTGCTGATTAATATCAAGGCCAATCCAGTGAAATACACTTCACAGTCAATGAAGCCTTATATTACAATAGTACAATTCAACATCTTGTATATGCAGTCATTTTTTATTTTTATAATAAAAGCACTATAGCCCTATAATCTGTGTGTATATATGGTACCTTGCTCTTGGGACCCAGGTTCTTCTGTATGAGGACGTTCTCCTCCTCGTCCACCAGGATACCGTGGTAATCGTGGTACGCCACCTCGCCCAGCGACAGAGCCTCGGGTGAAATGGGCAGCAGACCACACTTCATTGCAGACACCTGGAGGGCAAATTAAAATGCTTAATATGAATAAAACAGAAAAAACTAAAATAAACATACCCTGAAATGAAATTAACATGTTTTAATGTAATAAATAACTATTTATTTCTGCTACCATTTTATTGCAATCTTATTTGATTTGACCATTTCATATATTTTTTTTATATTTTAAAATTTGTTTTCTGAAATATTTTGAGAAGTATTTTAACAAATTTAATGAATAAATTCAGAATTTTCTTTTTTTTAAATTTCATTGTATTTCACATTTTTCATAATTTAATTTTGTCCCCTATTATATTTTCAGTTGCATTTCATGTCTCACTACATTTTAACGAACCTGAATCAAGATATTTAAGAATGCACTATTTATGAATGCTCTCATTTCAATGTATTTTTATTCATGAATTTATTAAAGTGTATTAAACTAAAACAAAACATGAAATGCACCTTAAAATATAACATAGCAATTCATGTCTCATTTTAATAAACTTTTACTGTAGGTAAATTTAAGTGGAAAAGTTTAATGTGAGAAGATTTTCCAGCTCGTACCGCGGCGCCAGCGGGCGTGTGAATGTGCACTATGCACTTGACGTCCGGTCGGGCAGCATAGATGGCGGAGTGAAGGGTGAATCCAGCCTGATTTACGCCCAGATTAGTGCTGCCTCTGTCTACGATCTCCCCCTGCAGGTTAATCTTCACCTGAGGACACAAATAATACTGCTAAATGCAAATATTTACCTTCAAGAAGCAGTACACTACATTACACTAAATTTTAATATCTGTTAGAATTTATAGTGTGATGTCAGTCATGTTCTCATACGGCCGAGAAAAACAAAGGCAAGGTTACCAAACTAGAGGCAGTGACTTCACTGTACAGAAGTCCAAAAGGGACAATCAGAAAACGCTCCTGTTCAGAGTTCAGCCGGACCTGAGGAGAGAGAGGAAAACAGGTTTGACTGAAATTCACACATATATCACGTCCTGCTGAGTTGTGCTGTATATATTGGTGACTAACTGACCGTCAGGTGGTTGTAGATGAGCTGAGACCAGCCGAAAAGATCAGCCAGGCGGTAAAATGCAGCAAGTTTACAACGCAAGAGCTTCTCTCCTTTCTCATAAGCGATGGAGTCTGAACCCCTCAAATCATTCACTGGCGTCACCATCCCCAAACCTAAACACACACACACGTCTCTTAGTGATGTTTGCCATTTCTACTTGGCAAACTACATAAGCACGAGGAGTTCTTTAGAAGACTGAATAAACGTTAAGCAAATAATAAAAAGTTTTATTATTTTATTTTAGTTGCCAAGTCAAAATTTCTAGCTTTCGTGTAGTTTAACTTGAAGTGCAAAAATGGCTAAAACTAAAAAACAACATATTTAAAATTATTTTATGTGCAAAATGATTTTAAAATTATGTGCAAATGTGTATATTTAACTTACAACACAAAAATAAAAACCTATTCAAAATAATACCTATAACAGTACATTAAAATCCCACTAAAATAACACTGACCTACAGTCATAAAAAAATACCCAACAGGGTTATCATTAAGTAATAAAAATAAGCACTTAAAAAAAATAAAATAAACTCACACAAAAAAAAAAAGAAAATGATAAAACCTAAAACATTTTACCAAAACTAAAATTACAATAAAAAGGAAATA
>JAUMHE010000077.1:1251816-1274950 GCA_032359235.1 Enteromius mattozi
AAAAAAGACAAAAAAAAATCTTTATTCGATCCTCCAACTCTATCACTCTCTATTCTAATTCTAATTGTCATTTACAAACTGCTTGATTGAAAAAAACATCAACACTAGCTTGCTCCATTCTTTTTCTATTATGTCTGTTTTCTTTTTTTATTTATTATATAATGTAAAATACCACTGCTTGAGAGACAGTCCCACACTCACTCATGTTGAGGGCTGCCATTCCTCCCTGCGGGGCGGCGGGGTACATGGTGGGGACGCTGGTGGTCATAAAGTCAGCGATCTGCTGCAACGCAAGCAAACTGGTGGGGTTTTTCCCTTTCTTCATCTGATCCTGGATCAGAGACTCCAGCTCATCACAGAACGCCTGAAACAGAAAACACAATTATATCCAGAACTACACAGTTGCTTGGGCGTTGCTAGGTGGTTACCAAATAAATTCTAGGTGTGACTAAACATGACTCATAGTTAGAGAAAACATCTGTGTGAAATTTAATAAGGTTGTTTGTGGTTTTGTTCCTTAAATTCTTACTATTAGCATTACTAATTACTTTAGATTATGACTATCAAGACCACTATCTGGACAAATACAGCTCTCTACCATTTAACAGCTCTTAAAGTCAATACTTAAGTGCAGCTAATGTTACAGCAACAAGCTGAACACACAACAAACCCCTCACTGGAGAAAGAGAGCGAGATAATAACACAAGCTGGCAGCATCAAGCACTGTTAATAATTTATGAGCGTATGTTAACAAGAACATGAAACACTTTCTACAGGCTGGCATCTGGAGTCTGGACACACACCAGTGACTCATTATGAGGCTCATACGACATAAAAATCCACTTTAAACACAGTATTTTGCATCTCAAACTGTGGTACCAGGAATCTAAAAACTTTAAGATGTTTTGAAGTTTTAAAATATAATAAAACTTGTACTCAAAGAAATTTGTTCAATGCTGAAAAAAATTAGATTAGAACTCTGAAGGTGGTATTTAAAGATGGTATTTGGCCTAAAAAATATGAGAAGTGCTGGTTTCTCTCATTCCTTCAAGCACTGAGTACATTAAGAGTAAAGAAGGGGTAAATATCAGCTGCCTTTCCACATCTCTTTTGATTCCTGCCCAGATAAAGATGTCTTTATTCTTTCTGTGAATGTCTGCTTGCATAAACAGAATCCCTTCTGTACTTACACACACATGCAGACAGACATATGATCACATATTGAGACGTCAGTCACGAGGAGGATTACTAAGAGCTGAATGAACTGTCATCAACAAACAGATTTACACTCCAGAGACTGTTTCAGTCAGAAGACGTGCATTATTACAAAACAAACGTCTTTCAATGACAAAATAATACATGAAATATTTTTACTTTATGTTTTTGGTATTAATGCGAATAGATGCATCAGAAAAAAGTATGTCTTCTTAACTTTTCCTCCAAATTATTCATCTCTGGGATTTATATTTTACATCAGCAAAATTCAAGATTTAATTAAAATTAATTTAAGGTTAATTAACTTCTTAAAGTTTATGAAAGAAGTCTCCTTTGCTCACCAAGACTGCATTAATTTGATTTAAAAAAAAGCAATATTGTGAAATATTATTTTAATCTAAAATAGCTGTTTTCTATGTAAAAATATAGTCAAATATAAATTATTGCTTTGATAAAAAAAAAAACTGAATTGCTGCCGAATATTTTTGTGGAAACTGAATACATTTTATTTTCCAGGACTCTTTGGTGAAATTCAAAAGAACAGCATTTATCTGAAATGCTTTTGTCACTATCAGTTTAATGCCTCCTTGCTTATTAGCAGTATTAAATAATTGTTTAAATACTTTCCACAAACGTTTGAGGTAGTTTTTCAAGGTTTCCACAATATTATGCAGCAGCACAACTGTACTCAACATTGATAATAATCAGAAATGTTTCTTGAGCAGCAAATCAGTATATTAAAACGATTTCTGAAGGATCATGTGACTCTGAAGATGCTGAAAACTCAGATTTGATCACAGGAATAAATTAAATATTAAAATATATTCACATAGAAAACATCTTTTTAAACTGTAATATTTAATAATTTTTCATCATAAATGAGACTCCTTTAAAAAATATTGTAAAAATGTTAATTAATCCAAACTTTTGACCAGCAGTTTGCGTGCTCATGTGTCACCAGAATATTTATTTAAATTTGTGTGTGTGAGAGAGTGTGTGTTGCGCTCTCACTGGGCTCTGCAGGATCATGGAGACTCTCTTGCGCTGCTCCATCATGTTGAAGTCCTGCCGAAGATCCGGCGCCATGTTCCTCTCTCTCTGGTACTCCGGGCTGCTCTCATCCACGCGGTCGAAATAACGCTCCTTATGAGGGGGGTTGGTGGGCGGGGGGGCCGTCACCACCCCTGCACCTGAGTCTCCGTTCATCACACACCTGCAACACAGGTCAAAGGTCAGGGGGAATTTGCCTACTTCAACTACACACTAAAATACATTAGGGATGCACAATATATTGGCATTTAAAACTTTGCAGGATGTTTTCATTCACACAGAGCACACTGCATGAAAGGTCATTTTCAAAAACCCATAATAGGGGCACTTTAAGAATTATCTGTATCGGCCAAAATGTTCACATCCCTAAAGTACATACTAGTGATCGACAGGATATGCTAAAGTGATTATAACGGGCCGTTTACTGTTGAGTGCTCTGGACATAATGCACTTTATCCCTCCATTAAGCAGAGTCAAGACAAACATGATGTTCAGGATAGAACAGAGGATATTGTGCTTCACTGCAACCAAAACAGATACTGCTGTTGCCATAGCAACTGGACCATCATTTCCAGCCAAACAGATGCAGTGATTAGAGCAATGAAACTAGTTAAGCTCTGTGTAATGCATCTGTGATGCTGTTAAATACCACAAAACTAAATATACTATAAATAATTACGAGAGAATTACGACACATGATTCTGATTTTGGTCTAATGAGGTTTCTTAAATTAAAATGAAGTTATTATCTTTCAATTTTATTTTATTTTGTTTCTACCCTGTAATTAAAAAAAAGGTTGGCTAATTGACTTTCATTTTCAAAATTCTAAGTACTTTCAAATACTTTTTCTCTCACAATTCTGAGGGTAAAAAAGTTAAAAAATAAAATAGGCAGATTTTTGTTGCAATTTTCAGATTTACAAGAGAGCCAAATTTGAATTTGAAGTGTTTATTTGTAGAACAGAAAAGTTTGGCCATAAATTTGGTAAATATACATCAAAATGACTATTAAAACATTTTATTTAGAAAAAGAATTCTTATTTTTTATGGTTTTAAAATAATTAAAACAAACTGTTTTAATCATATTCATTATTAAATAATAATAATAATATTTAAATATTTATTAATTATTATGTAAAGTTAAAAAAAAATATATATGAAAGTGAAATATTGCAATTGTAATATTTAATTTCTAATAATTGTTCTAGCACTTCTATACCACCAGAAGAGGTTCTTTGTAGTTATTTATTACATAAAAATGTTAAACACTAATAAACGTTGCAACTACATTGCTGTCTATGGAGGGGCGGATGGCTCTCTGTTTAAGATGTCATCAAAAATATCTTAATTTGTGTTCCGAAGATGAACAAAGGTCTTATGGGTTTGAAACGGCACGAGGGTGAGTAATTAATAACAGAATTTTCATTTTTGGGTGAACCAACCCTTTAAAGTGTTAGAAAACAAACTGCAGCTCATGATGATAGTTGATCTTGTTGTAAACATGCCTTTAGCGACGCTGTGCATACGCTCTGTATTTGCAACAGGATCAATGACACTATAGGGCTTAGAGAGAGCAGGAAGGGAGTCAGCCTGTCTGACTCAGCATTATTGATCGTCTACTGTCATCTGTGCATCTAAGTGGTTTATTGCTGAATGTAAGCTGATGTTTCAAAGCCCCATGAACATGGACCTGCTTCTACAGATCATTTACATCTATCTCAAACCAAAGCACAACCTGCAACACAGTATTATTACAGCATGAAATCGACACACACAGGCTGCTCACTTCAGCCCCGAACAGACCCAGAGCAGGAAATAACTGCAGCATTGAGTAATGAAACCCTGGAGCTCTGGACAGCTGTTCTGCTCTCAATCTACAGACACATCATGACTTCAACACCAGAGCGAGGAGAGTCATTCTTCCTCTAGAAACAAATCACTTCAGCTCAGAGCATCTAAATAAGCAGGATTAATCAGTACACAATCAATATTAAGAAGACATGTAAGACTGAAAACATCCATTCTGACAAAGACAACTGAAAGCAATGATTATAGACTTTAATAGTTCAATATTTTTTTTTTTTACATTTATTAAAGATAGAACTACTTTAAAAGCAGACAGAATGAAGAAAGGGTGTGAGCAGGGCTTGGAATGCAAGATTTGGAGCGAAAATGTGATTTTTCCTATATGTGATTTTAATAGAAACTTCAGGTTAGCTGTGCTTGTTTGTACGGGTGAATAATCTCATAAGTTTATTTATAGAGGACATTTTAGAAACGACAGGTGTTCATCAAAGTGCTGCACAGGCATGAGACAGACAATATTACAAATAATATAGGCTAAAAAAATATTATATATATATATATATACACATTATAATATCTGGAAAAAATATGGCTTTAACAACAATTAATTAATACTTTATTTTAATATTGCTTTTCGTAAATACACAATGTTTTACAGCCTATTACAATGTTTATATTACAATTTTTAATACTTATTTAGTTTAATATGCATGATTATTATTATTATTATTATTATGCATGAATTACTATTATTAATGTATTTTTTTTATTCTACATCTAAAAAAAATAGTTAAAATAATAGTAACAGTAATATTAAAGTACAACTGTAAAATATTTTTTTCTTAAATGCCTTTTTTTTTTTTTTAAAGAGAAATACCATTTCCAGTAAGATTTCTTATTTTTTAAATATTTTATCATCAAAAATAATAATTCATTTTAAAAATGACAAAACATTAATCAAAATATTTATGGCGCTCTTATTTTTTTCCTTTTTCAAACATTATACCATTTTTTAAAACATTAAACTAATCTACAGCAAAAAAATAAAAATTTAAAAAAGAATAAAAAAAGCCCTGCAGGGAATCTATAAAGCAGCTCTCTCTCGTGATTTCCAGAGTTTCCTCCCACTCTCTTTCAGGACGTGAATTACAGCGCAGCAGTGCAGCCCTTCTGTCTTCATCTCCTTGGTAACTGAGACACTGAAAGATGATTCGGTTTCCACTGCGATCATATAAAGGCCTCGGACGAGTTCAGGCACAGAAGCCTCTTCATGCATCGTTCTGAATAATCGCTGGGATTTAAAGCACAAATAAAAGTCCTCAGAGAATAAAGACGAGAAAAAAATCTGTCTGAATTCTTCCTGTTGAGACAGGAAATACAATGATACCCCTCCCAGAGAACAGACAATGATTGGAAACCCCTCCTGTCTCTGTCTGAATCAAAATAATCTCATTATCTTCTTCTGACGCTGTGAAAAAATCCAATCACTTTGGTGCAGTTTTTCCTGCCAGCTGGAACACTATTGGGTTTTCCGCTGTGTTTTTGATTGATTTTAGCATTAGTTTCAGACAAATGCAGTGACCCTTTAGGAGTGAACAAAGCTTTTATCGCTAAACGAACCAGAGTACAATGAGAATCAGTCCAGACACAATAATGTTCATATGCAAGGAAAATCTTCCTACATATAATCAGACCATCAGACAGAAAACTAAGAACAGTGAAGCACAAGTAAAACCGTTATTGCAATAATTTATATAAATTTATTACAACACACACAACAATGCCTTTAGATCAAGTTTTTTTGTCTCATCAAATGCAACTTTTCATGCAAGAAACACACATATGACACTTCCTCAAAACTGAATTACATAATCATAAGGTAGCACCATATTTAATTAATTTAATTATTATTATTAAAATAATTGCCTACATAAGAAAACATGCAATAATAATTCATAATAGTAATAATAATAATAAATTAAAATATTAAAAGAAACGTTACTATTGCAATATTTTTCAGTAAAAATTGTAAAAAAAATTAACATTACATTTCATAGAACGCCATTAACTCTTAAAATTATCTTTTTATATTTAATATATCACACACATTTATTTATTATTATTTATTTATTTATTTTTTTTTTTACATGTAGTATATTTAACATTTTGTGCATGCACCGTGACAAATTTGCATTTCCAACTTCCACAACTTATTCGAAGTTTACTCTGTTGCCGTTGTTTTTGTTGATAGCAAACAGATCAGCTAAAGCAACATTTTCAAAACTGATGGCATTTCCAGGCAAATGAAATTCAGTAGACAAACTTTTGGTGCATCCCTAAATAAATCTTACCCCTAGGAAAGCAATAATCTCTTGCAGAGCTCATTTAACAGTAAAACGATTATCATGACAGACAGAAATGATGTTTATAGCTCAGAGATTTATGTAGCGTTATATTAAGCTCTGTGTTTGTTTTAAGAGCACAGATATGTGTAGGCATGACTGTAGTCACTATGGAAACAAAACACATTTCCATGGAAACCTGTAGGATTATGTAACAGTATATGGACACTTGTGTCCTCTTTTCTGCCCACTCACTCCTAAACTCTTGCATGCAGCTCAACGGGGAGATTCGCTTCATCAACATCTACGGTTTTATCATCGCAGACTATTTACAGTCTCAGCTTCTGCGGTCACTATCTCTTTCGTTTTCCCTCTATAACCACGTTTTAAGATTGCCATATGACCGTCTCACTGAGAGAAACATCTGGAAAGTTTTATCATCAAGAATGCAAATGCCTAACAATATAATTTACAATAAGCTAAACATTTAAACAAATGTGTATTTTCCTTAAAATTCCTACAAATTCCATGGAGAGAATGAGAAACTGAGCAGGCTGTTGACTCAAAAGTCCTGTAAAGCCTTTGTAAACGAGCCAGATCTCGCTGCATGAATTTCCTGCATCAATAATGGCTTCTTGACAGTTTCTGAATGGCAGTCAAATCCATTTCAGCCCACCAGCAGGCTCAGATGAAGGCCAAAACCCACCAGTACGGGCCAAAACCCTTTCCAGAACTCGCTGGCAACTGTTAAACCAGACAGCAGGCAATCAGAGAGTCTGCCGTGACTGAAAGCAGCCAAACAAACTCAGTGATCGGCATATAAGACTGGAACACCTGCAGAGCTGGAGGAAGTGTGTGTGTCTTTCATATGGAGAGAGAAAGACAGAAAAGCTTGAGATTATACAATCTCAGAGGAAAATCTCTTAATTGCGGTAATGTTTAAGTCGGTAGGTTAGATCACTTATGATTTGGTGCCTGTCTGATTCACATCTTAAGAGTTTCTCTGGATATTAAAAACAAACTGAACATGCAGTTGTATGGTTTTGTTGATGAGCACTAAAATCTTTATATATTTAAAATATTTATAAAACAAGTAAACAAAAAAAAAGCTCACTAAAACTAAAAACCCAATTAATCATTAACTAAAAATTCTATAAGAAAGGTTAAGAGAAGGTTAAAGAGAATCAAAACCATGAAAAAAAAAAACAAAAAAAACATTGTTACTAAAAATAAAGTAAATTTAGATAATTGAACATACAATTTTAATTATTTTTAGTCAATGCAACATTTCTTATTTTCATTTAGTTTAAATTTAAGTAAATTTTAAATAAATAAATAAATAAAAATTAATAAAGCTACAACAGTACTGATACTAAAAGACAAAACAGAAAAATTTAAATCAAACGTCACTCAAAGGGTCTTCTGTGTCTTGTAAAAGTGCTGAATCTTTATGTGAGCTGCCCAGGGGTTCAACTGTATGATTTTGCTTCTTATCATCAACTCATGAGGAACTTCCTCATTGACCTACTTTACAGAAGAGAAGTGTGTGAATTATCTCAGCCGTAACACTACACAGATGTGAGGGAGGGTGTGGAGCAGCGCTTGTGTGTGTGTGTGTGGGATTGAGTTGCTGGCTGAGTGTTTATGTGGGTGAGATCATAAGTGAAATGCTTAGAAAGTGATATTATGTTTTAAAATTCAGAGATTCAGAAAGACTTCCAGTCTACAAACAAATAATCAAATTATTATAAGACAATTCAGTGGTCTACAATATGAATTACACTTTATATTCACAAGACCAAATCAAAATTCGCTATTAACTTTATTCCCGAAGGTGGACATTCACATTACCAGCTACGCATAACATAAGAAAAGTATATAGAATTCATATAAATAAATAAAAAAAATATTAAAATAAAAACCTACTAAAATATTATGATATTTACATGCAATTACTTGCTAAATTAACTTGAAATTAATAATAGCACTAAGAATAAAAAAAAAATGGACCTGAAATACTTATTAATGTTTCAATGACTTCATAATGCCAAGTGTTAAGAGAGACACACATACATATATATATATATATATATATATATATATATATATTTTTTTTTTTTTTATTATCCACAATTCTTTACAGAACAATAATCGCTAACAAACAATAAACTGCAGAATGCATTGACTGACAAATCAAAATCTCATAATTCAATGAGCAAACTTGCTCTTAATTGTTTCTATCAGTACATTAATGAAGTTCGGTCAAACAAAAACTGTGGCCACTCCACACAGCAGCTGTTTAACATCTTAAAATCACATGGTGTGTATCTGAGGAATGTCATGTCACTGTCCGCCTGCATTATTCCTGGCACACTGCGGGTCTAAATGTGGCCGTGGGCCAGCAGATCTGAATAGTCCACATAAACTACATAACTCACATTCACCAAATGCAGATGGACCCTCCTTACGCTGGGAAAATATTTAAAATATCACTTCTGGCCTGCTAAAAATAAAGCTCCAAGTCTGATAGCATACTCAGCAAATACAAATTCAGTTTAGAAATACAGCACACTGATAATCTCCTTCTCTCTTTTTAAAATTGAATGAATTTTAAGCCATTTCTTATAATCAACATTTCTCATTCTACCATGATTCTATATTCCATGGATGGATTTTACTGAGCTTGCCACAAAGAATTAGAGGATTTCTTTCTCAGTGATACTTCCCTGTAAAAAGGGGGGGAAATGGTATTAAAAAAATAATATATTTAATTTTACAGCACATTTATTACAAAACACTTTATTATTCTTGCATTATTCTGTATTATTAATTTTTTTAGTATGTTCTTCTTTCTCTGTATTTAAAAAAAAATGATTTTTTGAAGTTGTAGCCTAAATAAAAGATTACTAATGTTATTCAGACAAAAAAAAAATAACAAAACTTCAAATGAACATGCAATTCTGCCTCAGAATTTGTCCAAGCGAAGGCTTTTAAAGCAGCGTAATCATTTCTAATAGTCGGCCTGTGACACTTCAAAATGCTGCCTATGGAGGCTTAAGCTTTGGAACAGAACTGAGTTTTACTGTCGACGTTCTCAGACCATTTATACTGTGCTAAACAAACAAGAACACACGCAAGACTGTGTTGCAAACAGCTGCTCACACGACAAAATATTTCCTGTTTAAAGCAACACGGCCCTGCACGTATGAAAATCTGAGCTACAGAAAGGGAGGAGAGAGGAAAAGAGATGAAAATGAGAAACACATTTTCATCCCTCTAGAGGGTCGTAGGCGTGGGACGTAGAGAGAAAAAAATCACACTCAATCCAGGGGTTTTACCACCGTACTGTTGCTGAAAAACCTCTGAAACTGAAAAAAGTAGTCGATAAAACTGATTATTTTGATTCCTAATTAGATGAGTCATGTGCAAAATCATTGTAATATGTGCATAATTCATTAATGTGCTAACAATTCTTGACAACTGTAAATATATTACAGAACTATAACTTGCCAAAATTAGCAATAGTTGTTAATTATTGGCTTTTCTATCATATTGCCATGGTTTTAGCAACAAGCTGCTAGAGTAGAAACTGGCTGAAACCCTACAAAAAATAGACGAATAATCAACCAGAAGCAGGTTTTAAACCCATCAGCCATAGATTTGTGATGGCCGTATGGTAAAACCAGACGCTTTGGTCTTTCTCTTTCTCTGACTGACAGACTGTCAAGACACCAGTGACACACACACACACGAGCCCAATCTGTGATCAGAGCAAAAACACAGACATCCCACAACACAACAGGCCTAACCATAATAGTGATAAACTGATATATCGGCCAAGCATGGATGGCCACTTAGTGTCAATTCCAAGTGGATAGTGTGCATTTTCATGACATAAGAGAGAAACAAACTAACTGGTATGAAATAAAGCAAGGGTTTTCAAACAGTTGCAAGGAAGGGTGTAAAAGTTGAAAGAAAAACAGTGTAAAAATATAAAATAAACTATTTTTGCCTAACATAAAAAATAAGTGTGATTAAAATAAATGATTTACACACACACACACATAGTAAAACTTATACATATATATCTCACTTTGTGCAATTAAGAAACAACATCAGCCTATCATTGATAACGTAATGACAACAAATATCACTTTTAAAAAAACGAAAATAACCTGGAAATAAACTACGTTATCGACATTCTCTCTGAAGTCACACAAATGCAATAACTATCACCACATTTTGCAGATTACACAATATTTCCAACTTTATTCGTGACAAACGAAAAGACTTTTATTCTTTTCATTTGTGCGCGTGAAGAGTTGCAGTGGCCTTCGCGCGACTGTCCTGTCCGGCGCGCGCTCTGCACCTAATAGTCGTTACCGAGGGCCACAATCGTGTCAGAAAACGGCCAAATGACCTCCAAATCACCAGAAGTGTCAAAACATACACGACAACCGCGTTTGTTCTGCAGAAAGCTAGCGCTAACGCCACTAGCGCGCACGCTAGCGCTGAGGCCGCGCTACTAAAACCCTGAGGAGAATAATCCAGAGTGAAAGGAAATAAGAAACTTACGCTTATTTGGGTCTGAGTGTGCGGCTGGAGTGGACAGCGACTCGGGGACAGACGGGAAGCGTGAAGTTTTTCTCCGTTAGATGGATTTTAGCCACTGTTTCTTTCTGCAACCGTTTGTTTCTGTCGGTACGCGTCTCACAGACTGGGGCGCGGCGCTCTGGACTCGCTGAGGCAAAAAGGCTTCTGATTGGTCCGCGTCACACGAACTCCCACCCACCTCGCAAAACAGACCGTTTGATGTGCGCCGCCCACAGCAGTGATGGGCGGGGCCTGTACGTGCGCTTAAAAACAGAGAGCTCTGTGTGTGGTAATCTGTTGTTATGAGAGACTGTAGGGTGGGGTATGTGACCCAAGAACACAAAACCAGGGTCAGTTGTTGTAAATTGAGGTTTTATCTGGAAGCTGAATAAAGCATTGATGTATGGTTTGTTAGGGTAAGATATTTGGCTGAGATACAAATACTTGAAAATCTGGAATCTGAGGGTGCAAAAAAAAATAAAAATATTGAGAAAATCGCCTTTAAAGTTGTCCAAATAAAGTTCTTAGCCATGCATAGCCAATTACTCATCACAAATGTTGGTATATTTACGGTTGGAAATTTATAAAATGTCTTCATGGAACATGATCTTTACTTGAAAACCTAATAATTTTTGTCATGAAAGAAAATCTAAATTTTGACACATATTGACACATATGGATATTGCTACAAATATATGCTACCCTTGCTACTTATAACTGGTTTTGTGATTCAGAGTCATATATACTTTTTAGTAAATGAGTATTTTTTTAAAAGCTTAAACTTTTTAGTTTTAAGTTAGTTTTTAGTTTAAAATCTGTATATTCCTTAATACATACATATATATATATATATACACTACAATATCCATTGCTATATAAATATATATAGCAATGGATATTGTAGTGTAGTGTTTATGTAATCTTTTATTTTATTTATTTATGTATTCCAGATAAAATGTTCAGAATATTTGGCAGAACAGTTTCAGTTGTCTCATGGTCAGATGGGTCAAATTCTGGTGTGTCAGTCCACCACATGAGGTCGCCACTTTACAATTTACTGTATATTCAGCAAGCTGTTGAATTCCCTTAGTGGTCTCTAGTCATTTGTGTGGTCATGGATGTTGTACATTTCAGTTCTGAAATGCTTATATTGTAGTTTATGGATGGCTGCTTTGAATTTTATTATATGTACATTTTGTTTCCTTGACTTTCTTCTGTTTGCTTACCATGCAAACAGGTCTGTGGATGATGCAGAACATGGGACTGCATTACATCCTGCAACATCTGGACAGACCAGGGACTTATGTGAGGAGCTCTCTGTCCCTAGCTCTGTCTGTCAGTGGTTCACCAGCTTTCTGACAGATAACAGCTGGTGAGAATGGGTAAAATCACATCCAGCACCCGTATGACCAGCACTGGTGCCCCTCAGGGCTGTGTTCTCTCCCCACTGCTCTTCTCCCTCTACACCAACAACTGCACCTCTAAAGACCCCTCTGTCAAGCTCCTGAAGTTTGTAGATGACACCACAGTCATCGGCCTTATCCAGGACAGTGACGAGTCTGCTTACAGACAGGAGGTTAAAGAGCTTGCTGTCTGGTGTAGTCTCAACAACCCGGAGCTCAACATGCTTAAAACAGTGGAGATGATAGTGGACTTCAGGAGGAACCTGAATTTATTACATTTATTTACATACAATTTATTATTATTTATTAGTTGTTGTTTTTTTTGTTTTGTTTGTTTTCCCAGCTAACAAATTTATGTTCTGAAAACGTTTTCCTAATGTTCTGGTTTGGTTGTGGAAATGTTTCAAAAATGTGGAAATGTCCAGTTTGCTTAACGTTCCTAGAACGTTATATTATGGTTAGCATAACATTCCTGCAACATTCTTGCAACCTAAATTTCACCAAAAATATAATGTTCTATGAACGTTTATTTACAAAATTCCAAGAAGCTGAAAATGGCCAATTTGCTTAATGTTCCTAGAATTTTCTATGAACGTTATAAGGACATTCATCAAGTACAAATAACATCCTGAAGACGTTCTTAGAACAACGTTTTCTATCAATGTTACAAAAATGTTATGAAAACGTTCCAAAAACTTTATTTTAATAACGTTTTGCACTAACATTTACACAACTTTTAAAGAACGTTAGTGAATGTTCTGGGACATTCCCTGTTAGCTGGGTTGTTGTCTCTGTGTACTGGAAGCTGTGACACTAAAACAAATTCCTTGTATGTGCAAACATACTTGGCAATAAGGCTCTTTCTGATTTTTATTTAATTTTTTTTCATTTGGCTCTTGTGCCTCAGGATTTGTTGTGGTATGAAATTCTAAATAAATTTTGCATATGGACCTCACTAATGCTGCTGAGCTTTTTTTAGCATATGCAACACAAATATTTTAAAAACAGTTTCTTATGTGCTCTAGTCAGCAGTTGGACTCATTGGGTGACCTAATATGGTATTAAATGTCTGTATGAGATCTCATCATGAGAGATTTGCATCATTAGTTAATGTAATGAAAATAACAAAGATAATATCGATTTTCAAAGAAAGAAAAGAGGCTAAACCTGTTCAGGCACTTTCTCCAGTCGCTTCATGCATCACAGAAGCTAACAAGCAGTCATTTCTCAGTCATTTCCTGCTCGATTCCTGTGTTTTTTGCTGTGATTACAGGAGGTTTGACGCTTCAGCAGCTGCCTGCTTCAAGGATTCAAATGAAAAAAGGAATAACTTTTTCCAGATCTGCATTTAGGTGAGTGTCATATGGGTGTATGACATTATTTACATTTCTAGATTGCATTCAAATTAGGATTTAAAACAGTTCTATTGCAGAATTTGAGATGATTGATGATCCAGAAATGAAATGATTTTTTAAAAATTGGAATGCTTTTAAATAGTTGTGTTTTCTGTAAAAGTTCATGCCAGAAGGATGACAAAAACACTAAAAGAGGTCTCAGTGAGAGAACAAAACACAGCTGAAGAACAAGACAGGGAGAACATGGAAATGATTCTGAGAGACGAAGCCAAACCTGCGCAGGAGGAAACAACAACGAACAGAGGAAAAGAAAATGCCTGTAGATTCAGAGAACATCTAAAAGTGCACCAGATGAACAGCCTTGACCTACATCGACCAAAGCGTAAGTAATATTAGACATGAACATAATCTGTACAGTCACAAAACGCCTATGTCTATATGATGTGGATGTTTAACATAATAAAATTTCAAATTCAAATTCAAATTTTATTTGTCACATACACAGTCATACACAGTCCGATATGCAGTGAAATGCTTATACGACCACCCGTGACCTTGATAGGTCGGAGCAGTCGCGACGGCAGCCGACTCACCGGCGCCATCTTTAAGCCATGCAGTGCAGAACCATGCTGGGTTTTCAGTTCATCTGAAGAAATGCGACTCTTATTAAGAACACATAGGATGTGAAATCCTGCCATGAGAATGCATTGCACATTAAACCAATTATGTACTGGTTTTCACCAAACACTGCAACGTTGATTGATAAAGAATGAATATTAGTGCAATCGTTCCCCGTAAAATGAAACTGTGCTGATAATGATCTCACTCTCAGGTCATCCAAGATGTAGTTGAGTTTGTTTCTTCATCAGATTTGGAGAAATTAAACATTCACTGTCTCAGCAAAGGATGCACTGCAGTGAATGGGTGCCGTCAGAAGGAGAGCCCAAACAGCTAATAAAAACATCACAATAATCCACACCACTCCAGTCCATCAGTTAGTGTCTTTGAGCCAAAAGGTGCGTGTTTGCCAGATGTTTTTAATATCAAACCTGCTAAAATATGAGAATAGCAACAGTATCCAGTTAAAAAAGTCTTAACAATGGATTTCAGACAAACACACAGCTTTTGTCTTCTCCGGATGTTAACTAATGGACTGGAGTGGTGTGGATTATTGTGATGTATTTATCAGACTCTCATTCTGACGGCACCCATTCACTGCAGAGCATCCACTGATGCAATGCTACATTTCTCCAAATCTGATGAAGAAAACAAACTCATCTACATCTTCGATGACTTGAGGGTGAGCGCATCTTCGGCTAAGTTTTGTTTATGGGTAAACCCTTCATAAAAAATTGTATCAGTTTTGATTTTGGGATGAAATCTGATAAGGAAGCGTGATTCCCTCAAACAACATGTTTGCTTGTTTTTCAGTCTCTCTTCATCCAGACTGACCTACAGAGCATCATTTTATGTGAGAGAAATTCAAAGATGAGGTGAGAGATTCACTGCTCATATTCAGAGACTGTGTTTTGATTTCTAACGCTGTGTTTTTCTCTTCAGAAAGAAGAAGTTTTCTTCACATCACTTTCAGTCAATGATTCAGGATGAGACTGGGATACAAAACATCAATAATTTTGAGTTCATAACTTGATAACTAACTGTACTGTGTACATATTTAATTAAACATTTAGATTTAATATTATACACAGGCTTATATATGTGTCTTATGAGAGTAATATGATCAGACAATGTTAAAGCAGTAACACTGTAATCAAATGTTTGAACTGTAGCTGTATAGCTCTCATTTGTACTATGAGAGCATTGAGAACAATGACTGTATAGCAATAGAAATACCAGGTCACTTTTTACAATGTGATTATACAGTGAGCCTGGAAATTTCCTAAACCTTCAACCTTTGTTTTGTGGACAAATTTCTAGATTTTTACTAGTCTTGTGACTTCAGGCGCTTTATTCTGAAGTGCATAAGATGATTGTTTTTCTTTAAATGTGTCATTACTTTACTCATACTTTCCGTTAGAAGGTGTTTTTATCTGGAGCATCTGGTGTCAAGTGTCTCATTCAGGTGCACAGTGATCTCTTTGAATTGCATGAACCAAATGATCACGGGAGTGTCTGTATTGTTTTGATTATGTTTACTTTGTGAAAGGTTATGAAAATCTCCAAGTGTACATTACACTGTCTTTATTCCTGAACAGGTGTTTGTTTTCAGTCATCATGATGACTGCCCAAATCTAAGTGTCTGTTGCTTTGCAATGCACAATAAATACTTCACTTTAAAATATATATTAGGCTATGTGAGTGTATGCATTATAAAGACATAACAGTATAACATGCAATAAAAATTTATTTTAAAACTAGACCAGGGACATGAATTAAGAAAATAAAAACTTGAGACAAATTTAATTTTCATTAATGCTACTTTACAAATAAACGGGGGTTAAACTTTTGAACTTTAATGATTACTTAATGCTATTTCCTTATTATATGAGCTCATGCAAGTTGACTTTAAGTGCTCTACTGAACACATGACCTAGCACACACAATGGAGACCAAACAATTTGGTACTGGTTTTACAGCTTTTATCTTCAATACAAGGTTATTCATCTCACGTTCACATTTTAACCACAATCAGATTGCGTAATTTGTATTACAGCCAAAAGTGAGTCTGGTGCAGAAATTTATATGATCTAGGTTCATGACTGTTTTTATGACTTAATGCTGGTAAAAACAAAAAAGCTTGCATTAGTTTAGCATTTAAGGAAATTAACTTTTTGCACATGCATTATGAAAATGCTCCTTCTCTGGATCTGGTGTTTTGTAAAGGTTTAAATACTGAACCGCAATCAAAAACATTCACAAAAACAGTTTAATACTGACTGACAATCACACATAAGTATGTAAATAAACTGCAAACTAAATATTTTCAAACCCGGTTTAACAAGCGGGGCTTAGCTTAAGCCAGGACTAGGCTTTAGTTAAATTAAGATATTTTTTACATAAAAGCCTTAGAAGAAAACATCACAGGTGTGCATCGTGACACAGAACAATGAAACTGACATATTTTAAGATATGTCAGAGCAAGATATTTTCAGCTGAAATATACATTTTAGTCTGGGCTTGCTTTAGCCTTGTCTGTGAAAGTGGGGGTAAGTGTTAATAAATGCATTTTTGCTTTACTGCAGAAGGTGACAAAGAAGCTCAAACATCAACGTCTTGTTAAAGTTGCTATGAAAGTCATAGGTGTAAGAGAGTATACATCACTTCAATCCATTTATGAGTCATCGGTTTTTAAGAACACGCAAGTAATAGTAAGTGATTCAAGCCATGTTTTATCTACTGCCATCAGGAAAGCGCTATAGAGTTCCATTGTGTAAAAGTAACCGCTATAAGAACTCATTTGTACCTGTATCTATTAGGATCTTAAATATTAAATTGTAGTATCTATAATGGTATTTTACTTAATAAGTGTTGTTGATGATGTTGTTGTTGTTTTTATGTGGATGTTGTTTGTGTATTGTTGCAGCCGAGTCCAAGAACAATGTATAATAAATAGGATAATAAAGTACTCTAACTATAACTCTGTCTTTAAACATATTCATTCACGTTTGCTCACTATATAATTCCCAGATCAGAGTTTTAGTATTTTTCACAATATGCCTAAAGCTAATCTTGAACCGATTATTGTCACTGATTTACTGAAGCACCCCTTCCCTGATAACCGCATTTGCGTCATCACCTGCATTCACCTTTGCATTCCACAGATGTTTTGATTTCACACTGACGAATGATGAAGTACAGGAAACTTTTAAAACTCCAGCAGTGGTTGGGTCACGTGTCTGTTCTGATGATGAACAGAAGGAAACAATAACGCTCTGTCAAAGGCAACTAACCATATGCATAGTTGAAGAGAATAAAATAAACTAGATAAAAAAGTTTGTCAAGATAAACTTTAGGTTGGCTTGAGAAAGCTTAGCCTAAAAAGTTCATTTTAAAAGCTCAGAGATTAAATGATGTAACTGTGTTCTGGCTGGGTGCTGCAGTGCTGCTAGGTGGTTGATAGGGTGTTGCTAGTTAGAAAGTTATTTATATTTATTATTATGTGTAGCTATTCACTGCTAGCATGTTGGAAGTCATGTTTGCTAACATGAGACAAAAGATCCATCCCCCACATCTAGAAAATTTTCTGATGCAGAGATATAGGTCTTATTAAATGTTGTTGCTATAGGGAGTACCTTAGCAGCATCCACTGATAATACTCCAAGGGAAGTTTGGCAGCATGAATGATATAAATCAACCCCGTGCCTCTACGACATTCAGATTTGAAGATATGCCCATCTGTGTTTGGGTTATAAAGTGGTCACAATAGTTGCTTGGGTGATATTTAGACAGCGCTTCGCAATCTGATTTACCGAAAAATCAGTTTCAAAGAGTGTAGCAATCCAAGTCAGAACTGTGTCATGTTCAGTCTCTACATTCACATATAACCAAGGGAAAAATAACTATACCATAAAGTATAGTACACTTCAGTATAAGTAAAGTTCAAGTATATTTTAAGTATACTTTATATAGTAAGTATACAAATATGAGTGTACTAGTAGTACACTTGTAAGTGTACTATTTCAGTACTCCTTGGTACTAAATTGGCCTACATTCTAGTATATAAATGTATATTTTAAGCATACTTTGAGTATAACAGTAGTAAACTTTGAGTACACAACTAAGTTCACATCAATGTTTTTAGTTTGTACTGCAACTAAAGTAAAAGTGAATTTATCGATATTCTGATTTTTGAGTTTAATAATTAAATACCCGTAGTAGCATTTTTAGTACACTTTAAAGTATAGTCCCAGTACTAGTTTAGTAGATGTATATTGCAAATATACTCATTAGTTTTCTTTAAGTGAACTTTACATCATACGTTATGTATACTACCATGTCTCTATTTAGGTATTACCTTGTATATATTTTGTTATGAATATCTAAACATACAAAACATCAAATAAAACTCCTTGTAAACAAAAGTATTGTATTCCAGCTCCATGCATTCCTTTTTTAAACACACAAATGTGGGTAAGTTTCATAAATAAAAAAATTAAGAAATAAGCAACATTTTGAGCAAAAAGCTTAGAAAAGAGAGACTATGAATTAGATTCAGAATGATATAATCAAAACGTATGAGTCGATCGGCATCCCAAAGCTTGACAGTCATTAGTTTCTATGCTGTTTTATCTGATGAACATGCTAGATTACATGTGGAAACACTCTCTCTCTCTCTCTCTGTCCATCTATCTGTCTATCTTATTATTATATAGAATATAGAATAAAAGTATAGGCTACTTTCCTAATGGCACATTTGAATAAACTTCTTTTTCGTAAGGGTAATTTAAAACATTCGGAGAACGTTAGCAAAATGCTCTTAAAACATTTCTGTTAGATGGGTATCACTTCTGCTTTGCTCATTTATAATGTTGCCTGTTTCCCCATTCATCTAATTTGCTAATAAGTTTGCATATCGTTAACCTTTGTAGATCATGGTCAGTGTTGAGGCTAACGCACAAGTAACGCGAGTTATGTAATAATATTACTTTTTTAAGTAACTAGTAAAGTAACGCATTACTTTTTCATTTTAAAGTAATATAACTGAGTTACTTTTTCAAAAAAGTATTCTTATTTATTGACTGACAAGTCTCCTGACCTCATGTTGGGAGAAATCAGAAATACAGAGCATTGTGTGCGGTGTGTGAATACAGTGTAGTTCTAGACTAAATGTGAATGTACATTAATTTATCTCACTCTCAAAAAACAGATTTAGTATTCATCAAAATTAATTACAATAAACTCAGAATATGACCCAAACCAAATGTATCTAATCCCATTTTATTAACCAATGTCTTTGCTGCTGACTTTGATGATCCAGTTCAACCACACTTACAAGCAAAAATGACTTCAAAAACTAACTACTGTGCTTCATTGTTGTTGTTTTTTTATTGAACTTTCTTCTCCTGTATTCTGTTTTACAGATGTGAATTTACTTTTTCATCAGCCTGAGGTTGTGACACTTTTTGGTGTGCTTTTACCTTTGTTTTTAATTTAAGAAGTTCTACAGCAAACACTCAAGCTCTGCTCATATTTAAAAAGTAACGCAAAAGTAACTGACGCATTACTTTCCATAAAAAGTAACTAAGTAACGTAATTACATTTTTACACAATATTGTAATGCATTACTTTTAAAAGTAACTTTTCCCCAACACTGGTCATGGTGATATTATACAGTATAAAAATGTGTACGCAAAATATTATCCTTTATGTATAGCTGCAGGACGCCTACATCATGCAATGAATCGTGGCAATGCACTGCCAGTAAAGTACTTTTCCACTCGCACTCACGTTTGATTTCTGACGCTTGCGTCAGTGGGCGGAGTCTGAGTAATGATCAGATCACACTGTACCTGCTCAAGTCTTTCATTTGTTTCACGATCGCTCTCTTCTCTCTCGGAGCTCTTGTTCTGTTCTCATCGTTCATCAGGCTGATATCACAGGATTTTATCACAGAGCTGATGTGGATGTTTCTGCTCCTCATCCAGTCACTTTTTCTCAGTCAACAGACGGTAAATAAAATACTGAAAACACCACGTTTATCCGCTTTAATGAGAATGAGCTTAATTTCTTTGAATTTGGGCAGAAATATCGTCGTTATATTGAAAGTAAAATCACATGATAATCATTGCATTTGACTTTTTTAGTGGGAAGGGAAGGTAATATGTGACAGATCACACCTGGAGTATCCTACAGAAGAGATAAAGCCACTGAATGAGAGATGAAAGACACACAATCCAGCGAATCATGTGAGAAAAGCCAACCGAAGCTTATTCGCAGAGAAAGCATGCACCAAAACCCAAACAGTGAGTAGTTGTGTATAATGCATATTAAACATAGTATGCAATAATGCATAAGTTCGCATTATTATTACAGATAAAGAGAACCGGGGCTAGTTGTCACAATTTTTATTTCGGTAAATATTCCTCAAGGAGTTTATTTATTTGTTTTTTTAAACGAACCCAAAAGCTTTTAACAGTTAGTTATTATATAGGTGGGGTTTGTGGAGGCGTAGGATAAGCAGTTGTTATTTTTATCTACTATTGAGCAAGAATAAGCTCCTCCCACAATTCCATTCATATTTCCTTATTCAACACCTGCTGACATTTGTATCGGACAAGTTGTCACAATGCAACGTGTTTTATTACATGCTATTTTATCACAGGCATTTTAAATGTGTGACAACTTGCCCCAATTAAATTATAAGAGCATTTGTTGAACACAATCAACTTTGATTCATAATGTGAGTGTGTCTTGTGTTCATCTGAGTTTGGATGACTGAAAAGTACAGAAGTTATTCGAATTTAAGACAGTAATTACAACTAAAGCATTTGTCATTGAGCTTTCATCTCAATAATCAAATACAAGCCCTGTGGCAACTAGCCCCAGACTGTCCTATACTTCACATTCTTGATAAAGTCCTGATTTTTTAATTTCTAATTCATCTTTTATTTATTCCAGTGTGTCAGGATGCAGACAGACCTGAAGAGTTGTATTTGGGTGAATTAGAGTCAGTCGCAGATGAGGTGAGCTTCACAGATCATCTACAGAGAAAGAAAAACAACTGTTGTGTGGAACTGAAATAAGAATGAAATGTATTGGTAACAACCTAGCAACCAAAGTCTGTTTTAAGTAATCTAGTTATAGTGTATTATAATTGCTCTCTTTTGTCTCTCTTTAGGTCACTTCAAAACATCCAGCTTGTTTTGAACTCTTCAGCTCCTTCATCGTCTGTCATCCATAAGTCAGTAAACTCACAGTATGTCTCCCTCTCCTGGACACACTCATGTAACACAAGAGTTGAACCAAAAATGGAAATTCTGTCATCGTTTACAATTATATTGTTTAAAAACCTGTATGATTTTGTTTCATCTTATGAACACAAAAGAGGATATTCTGAAGAATGCAACCATGTAACCAAACAGCCACCTACTATTATCATAGTATAGAAAAACATACCATGGAAGTCTACTGGCAACTGTTTGGTTACCGACATTTATTAAGCCCTGTTTTTTTTGTTTTTGGTGAATGACAGCAGCAGATCTAAGCTGGTTATCAGTTTACTGTAATGCGGCCTGGTGCAAGTGTTAAACTCTCTAGATTATCTGCAATATTTTAAAGCATCTCTGTTCTTTTGCTCTTCTGTCATGGTGTTTGCTCAGAAATCATTTCACCAGAATTTTGCATCTTTTTTGATGTGGTCTCCTCCTATTATTTGCTGCAGAACCTGGAGAAACCAAAGACATTGTTCACTGTTCTGCAGCTGTACGCTGCTTTTCTTCTTTTATTTTTATATTTGTATATAAATTGTATAGTTTTTATGAAATAAAAAACCTCTGTGATGTGCATCACATCTAATACCAGATCTGTCTTCACTTCGTGTTTGTGTGGACATTTACATTATTTCAGCAATTTTGTCAGTCTACTGAACACTGCCTTTCCATTCAGGTTAAAATAAAAAAGCATTAATATGAACAAACACATGTAAGGTACACATATGATATAAACATACATACACATTATATAGCCTACTTTTTTTATCTTTTTGATAACATACGCTAATAATTAATCTTTATAACTAGATCAGGAACATGCTTTTTTTTTTTAAATCACATTGAGACAAATTTCATTTTCATACTACTTCACTAATAAAAGGAGTCAAATATTTACCCTTTAATGCTATATCCTCATTTAAAGCACAAGCTCATGTGTACATTAACTCCTCTATTGAACACGTGACTAAACACACAACGTAGTCATTTAATAGGCTACTGGTTTTACAACACTAACCCCAACATAAGGTCACTTCCCTGACGTCTGCGTTTTAACCTTAAACTAATTGCGTCATTTGTATTTCAACCAAGTGAGTCTACAGTGCAGGAACATTATGTTTGATGTCGGTTTATAGTGTTTTTATGACTTATTGAGTAACATACATGCGTAGATGTTCTTGGTGTTTTTGTGATACTGAATTGCCAATTGCAAAAACAATTAAATGCAACTGACCATCATACATGAAAATGTAAATAAACAACAAAGTGAATTTCTTAGTCTTACAGTTTTTGCCTATTGCTTACACACATTTTGCACAATTTGGCCCATTATGTCAAAACTCTACACACAAAACCATCAGACATAGCACTTGAAGATGAACAACTCACATCTACGCCAAAATGTAACACTGCAATCAAAACTTAACACTCCTTTCTAAAAATGAAATTCTTGCAACAAAACCATACACACAAGCACCACTT
>JAUMHE010000077.1:1275050-1286237 GCA_032359235.1 Enteromius mattozi
CATAGAACACAGATTATCAGACTGATGCTGGAGTGCCAACCAGAGAGTTGGGCTGGCACTTCCAGCTGATTGTTACAGGAACAGTATCCTTGATTAATAAATTAGGGACTTGCACAGAAATCACAAACACTGATAGCTATATTAAGTTCATTTTTAGTTGCTTGCATGTGTTTTTTTGTCTTGAAGTTCAGTAAGTGATAAACAGAGACCAGCTAACGTTTTGTTGTCATCGTCTTCATACATCTCTAACATGCAATAATTCAGCCAGCACTTAAAATCTAAGGATAGTTAAAACCAGTATTTTTTTGTGTTTGTGTTTTCAGGGTCTCCTGATGCAGACAGGCCTTAGAAACCTGCTGCTGTCTAGTTTCATTAATGTTTATTGGAGAAAAAGCTATTTAATTCATCATTATAGTATTTAATACATTTTTTATTTTATTTGTATCCTTGTTGAACTGTATTTATATGCACTATCACTCATAATTTGTTTATTAATTGTTCTTCTTTTATTATTGACTGTTTACACGTCTTTCATTTTACATTTTATTTTATTTTATTGCCCACCAGGAAAGATCTGGCATCAGTTTTTTAGAGCGTGTCGCTGACAGCTTATCTCACGCATGACATCACTAAGAATGCTCTACAGTCCTGATGAGTAACAGAAATGGAGCCGAGATGGCAAAGCTGCTTTGAATCCGATTGCCTGGAAGCTGGGGTGCTGGTGGGCTTTGTTATACTTACAGTGTAGGCTAAATGTCTTCTTTAGCTTATTTACTCTCAAAAATTGAAAGTGAAATGTGTCAGCATGAGCCATAGGTGGGGTACAATGTAACACCTGAGGGGCATGTTGTAACATATGACCACTTAAAACGTTATCTGATATTATGAATATATATGGGTCAAAGACATTAAGATGTCCGCATCAAAACAAATTCACAAAAGTGACTTTATGTCCATAAGTAAAATGTCTACTTTTAAGGTTTCAAATAAGTTTTGGGAGAAGAAAATGTCAATATTTGGTTAAAATAATATTACATTGTCATTCGGTGTGAAACAATATTTATGTAAAAAATTAAACAACATGCTTATTCTGACTTCTTGTAACAATGGAGTCTGAGACGTGCGAACAGGCAGGATCAAACGGTGGCGAACAGGTATAGCAGAGACAAAACGCAAGAATAGTCCTGAGAAATATCGAGGGTCTGTCGATCAGCGAACTATATCCAGAGAGAGCAAGACAGAGCAAAAATATTTGATCTAGCTACAAAGTAGCTGAATTGGCAACACTGGGCTAGGCTACAAACTTTCGCCAGAAAGTTGAGGAAATTACAGCAGTTTTTGGCATTTTAACGCATTATTTTACCTCTTGGATATCTGGCCAGTAGTAGTATTAAATGAAACTCGTTATAGTTAATGTTTATTTTTAGATAATAGGCAGTTATGCTATATTTGGAGTTAGAAAGCATGAGAAACACCCCAATAGTGATCATAACCAGATGCTAGTTATCATATTATCATATATTATATGATTTTGTATCATATAAGTTTTTAGTCTTTCTGCAGTCTTTCTCTCCTTGTAGGAAGTTGAATTAGTTGAATTCAGTGGGGACTGCCAATTAAAGCAAGAAAGACTTTCCCTAAATGCAGTTGGTGTCTTTGTGTTTTTTAAAACGTTATTTTAATATTTTATTGGGTTAAATTCTCTATTTGCTGACCTTTTTTATCATTCACTTATACATGAATGTCATAAAATTATACTGGGATGCGGATATAATTGCACTTTTTAAATTCAACATTTGTGTTTGATAATGTCTTAAAGCAAAACAAATAAATAAATAAGCTATTTGTCACAGCCATCTCCAGTCCAGTCACCTCAGTCACCTCAACACATGCAAGAGTTCAGCCACACCAACACACTACATTTCCCAGCATCCCTCTTGCTACTCACCTGCACTCTGTCATGATCACTCACACCTGCATCCACTTACCTGCATGCTTTATAAGCACGCTCACTCCAAACACTAACTGTCTGGTCTCAAGCTTGCAAGACCATGCTGGTCTCAACCTACCTGTCTGTCTCGGTCATCCGGTTCACCACCTACCTACAAGAGAAAGGAAGGAAGGACGGACATTTAAGATAAGCCTGTTTTGACTGCTTCTGCAGCTATTTTCAGTTCATGTTTTGCCTGGATCCATTCCTTTGAGTTGTGAGTAAATACTTACCTGTATGATTGAACCCAGGCGTCTGCGTCCTTGACCAGATGTGACAGAATACCAGACCATACAACTAACAATATGAGTGCTTTCTTATTGGATCCCACTGCATTACTCAATACCTGTACATAAGATGGCCGAACACTGAAGACTCTGTTCTGGCTTGGACTCGATGATCATCTGTCGAAGCAGGTTTCCCTATCAGATAACACATGTTCCCTTACTCAATTTATTGACCAGGCATTATGGCTGGGAGGTGCTTGTTTTGAAATAATAATTTCTGAACATTAAACACTGCCTGTCAGTCTTTATTCACCTGTTCCTTTTCATTTTTTAATAAAAAAAAATTAAAATATATTAAAGTAAATAGTGTAAATTACATTGCAAATGTCATATCATATCGAAGTTTAATAATCGCAGGGCACATTGTAACACAACGTTCCCAATCTGCACAACTGGATTTTAAAACTGGTCAAGCTGTGTCCCAAACGGCACAATATACACTCTAACATTCCAACATTCCACAGTTGATTTTTTTTTCGGTTAAGTGCATCATCCGGGAATTTAAAGTGCATGTTTTATATTTGGACTTTTCAGTGTGAACACACTACTCGCACTATTATACTTCAAAGAATAGTGCATAATTACACCATTTGAGACGCACCTTCAGTATCTTCTGCTAGTTATCAAAGCACTAAACAACTATCCAAACTGATAAATAAAAGATTAGAGATTAAAATAATAGCAAATTTAAATTTAGAATAATAATAAAAACAGAGATGAAAAATGTAGTTAAGCCAGAAATTTCTGAAGGATCTTGTGACTGGAGTAATAATGCTAAAAATCTAGGTTTGAAATCAGTGGAATACATTACATTTTACAATATATTTAAATAGAAAACAGTTATTTTAAATAGCTAGTAAAAATATTTCAAATAAATGGGTCAAATAAATGCAGGCTTGGTGACCAGAAGAGACTTCTTTAAAAAAAACAAAACATTAAAAATCTAGGCATATAATTTTTCTCTTTTGGCTCAGAGATCAGACACACTGCTGGGCAATAACCAATAATAATGATTTGTTTATTTTTTTTAACATAATAAGTTGGAATAGTTTCTATACTGTAATGAAAGTTATTTCAATTAGCATTGCATTATTCTCATACTTTATTTATTAACTGGAGATGATTTAACCAACACAAATAAACCCTCTTGTCGCAATGTTCACTAGATTCATGTTTCCAAAGGTTTCTGTTTCCCTGAAAACTTTCTGCGCACGAGCGCCCTCTTCGGGTGTGAGGGGAACATACACTGCACGGAGTGTTTAGCCTTCTCGCCTTATTCTGGATCTGGTCATGCACAAACTATGTTGTATCTTTAAACCTAAATCTATATGGGTTCACACTTGTCTTAAAAAGTGGGGGTCAAGTTACGTGATGCCCTGATGTTTACTTCCATAGTCTGACGCCTTTTGGCAAACTCCGCTCCTCTTCATTCCCATAAGAACAGTCAACGCCTTACTACGCGCCGGAGAACACGTAGACTCAGTCCACAACTAAACTGACAGAGATGCTGTTCTTGATCAAGTTATGGGATGTCCCAAGTTAACTACTATTTAAGGAGCGTCTAAACACGTTTTTGTGTGTGTGTGTGTTATGGATTGAACTGTTTGACGCGCTTGCTGTGAGCACAACAAATCTGGATTTACTGTAGACGAAAGTGTGTTAGTGGAGATTGCTTTACTTCATCGGTGAGGATCTCAAAGCTTAGGCTATAAATGATGCTTTTAAGTTGTATTGTGTTTAAACGCGTTAAGCTTTGTGAAACTGTTAATCAGCCTAATGCAAGGACCTTTTGGCATATTTATTGAAAACATAAATACATTGCAATCTGGTATTTTTTTATGTATAGTCTAATGTTTAGAGATAAACAACAACAATGCCCTGCAGTTTACTGCAATTTGTTCGGGAAAACATAGAAGAGACGGAAGAAGTAGAGAAGAGAGATGAAGAGGAGGGAGGAACATTCACAAGACAGTGGATCAAAACCAGCAAATGCAGAAAATCTTGTTAAACGGAAAAGCAGTGAGCTGAAACCAGACTGTAAGTATTTAATAGCTCTGATGAATCATTGATGAATATTAAAACTTATAAATATTTACTTGCTTGCGGCCTTTTTTTCTTTTTTTGTATCATGGATTAACTTGAAGTTCAGTTAGGTATAGTGATAAATAGAGAACTGCTCATTTCTTCTTACTCCCTTTTTTATGTTAACTCTTCTAATATGCAAAAATATCCACCACATATGAGGATAATAAGCAGTAACCTATTTTCGCATCTTCAGTCCCTGAAGATGCAGACAAACCGGCTCAATCTGATGTGTCAAAGACGAGGCGAGTGATTCAAGAATTTAAGCTGAAATAAATGTTACAAAGAGTTTAGTTGATTTTCAGTTGCTCAAATATTCATTGAAACTCAAGTGCAATGCCTCTTTCGCTCTGAATTTATTTTCCCTTTTGTGTGTTAAAGTGTCCGGAAGAATCTCCAGCAGATCATCTGAACACTCCCAGACAGTCCTCAATGAATCTCTCACGTTTCTCAAATTGTGCTGCAATAGTTAAATGTTTCCAGACCTGGCTCCGTCAGGAGTTTGATCCACACCCTGGTTTTACGCCAAATAACAACCCTTCAGTTCAGCTCCAGAATTTGAAGAATTCATGCTCTTTGGCATGCTATCAAAAAGCCTGCTTGTTATTTAGAAGAGAGCATTACTGTATTTGTAAAGGGTTAACTGAAATGTACGTAAAATGAATAGATAATGTTCTGCCAGAAAATGACTAGCACATGTTCTATTCCCGTTTTTTTTAAACAGTTTTGTTTTCTACACACACCCGGAGAGCACGAATCAGACTTTACTGAACCTTTCACTTTTTTAGGTCTAATCATGCTTTATATACACCTAAAAAATGAAGTGAAATTATTGGTCCTCATCAGGACTTGAATCTTGAATAAAGAATGTAGCTGTAAGAAAAACAAACAGAGACACCAGCTTTATAAAGCTACTGCTGTCATGTGTCATGAATGTGAAACAAAGAACAGAAGAAAATGAACTTGAACTTCTTTAGCTTTACTAAGGATTAAGCTAGTTTTATCAATTACAGCAGGCAGTTTCCTGAATTTATTTGATTTTATTTTACTTATTTTATGACAGATTGTTTACTTGCTTTATTATATATTTTATTTTATTTTGCCCACCAGGAAATGTTCATTGGTCCCACCTTAAATCTCAAAGCTGGAGCTGACTGTTACTCATTGTGTTTATATTAATATCATGTATGCACATTCTTTATAACTTTTTATCTGTAAATTGATTTGTCATGCCACAGGATGAAGTATCAAATGTTTGTCAAATTGTACAACACATGACTAAAGGCATAAAGTTTTCATGCCTGTTGTAGCAAACACACATCATGAGTAACATATATTTTTCTACACTTTATTGTAAATCTGATTTATGTTTTGGAGAAGTATGTGTCACAGAGAGTTTTTGTTATCAAAGCAACATACATGACAAATAAATAGTTTACTTTATATAAAAATGGGTTGTGATAAATGGGTTCTTCATAAAGAACGAAACAACTAACAATTCTACAGTTGATAACTTCTTTATATAATTATTATTATTTATCAAATCACAATGCGGTTGAGCCAAAAATAAAGTTTATCATAATTTCCTCACTCTCATGTCCTCGTGGTTCTGCTTTGGCACATTTAATGATTACTTATTTACTGTGATGTCATGGTTCTCCTGATTTAAATTCTGGGCATTTAAGAAGGGAATAAAGCAATAATGCATATTTTAAACCATATATTTTGACACTTGCAGTGTCTTTTATTGTAAGCTAGAGCAACCTTGTATTTGTGTACATCAAAATTGTTTTGCCAAGAGACGGAACAGCCACAATGTGGTAAAAATGAGAAATATGTCCCTGAAGCAAATAAACGGGTTACTGCATTGGAACAGGCCTAATCCAACATTGAGAGACGTCCATATCATCTGCTTGAACACGTTCATTCCTGGGAGAAGAAGGCATAATGTTCCAGTGTTATATTGGAAAATATTTAGGAATGTGAATCACACCCATAAAATCCATAAAAACACATAACACACATACTGAGAGAGTAGTGTTGAGGAAAGTTCCCTTTGAGACGGTCACTCCGAGTCACATCGGATATGACGAAATTGGGATTTCGCTTTGAGAGACCAATCCACTTTGAGTGTATTAAAACAAGCTAATGAACATTGGCATGCGCTGATTGCATCCAGCTGCAGCTGATCACAGCTTTTCGCTTCGGAGCCAAGTGTTTCAGATGTTCTGCTCCCTTTCCTACTTTGAGGAATCAAGTGGCTGGTGTACGGCGTCGTCAGTGGTGGTGGTTTCCTGTGTTGTGTGTATTGCCACATAAGGTTGCACTACCCCCCCTGTTGTGTGCAAGCGGCTTGAAGCATGCTGAGGTGGCTTTCATTGATGAGTCATGTTCTCATTGTGGAAAGATGACCATCACAGAGTTGAAGACCAGACTCCACCTGCTAAGGGGCGGGGTACCCGTTCCTCTGCCCAGATATAGGGCTCCCTAGGCCTGCGCAAGTATGGGTTCCCCCCAGTGAGCCTTTTAGCACAGTTACTGTGCAAGGTCAGGGAGGACGAGGAGCAGGTCCTGTTAGTGCGCTCTATTGGCCCACCCAGACCCCTCCTTGGCCGATTCCTCTGAGGAAGGACCTCCTGACTCCTGACATTATAATATACATTATAAATATACACAGAAAACACATATTATGCAAACAAAAACTTTTATTTTGTATGCGATTAATCATTTGACCGTACTTATAGATGATTTTTTTTTAACATGTCAAGAAAATAAATATTTTTATTGTCTATAAAACATTTTGTGCATTTACAAAAATGCAGCAAGAAACATTTTTAATTTTTTTTATTACACTATATATAAAAATAAACAGTTTTTCTGGCTTCACTGTTTCACTGGGTGACTGTGCATGAACTTAAAATATAGCCTACAGCTTGAATGTGATGTAAATGCATGTAAATAAGTGAGCTGAAGGATAGTATTTTAAAGACAACTAGCTATCCAGAGAACTTAGAAATCATCACGTCAAGTTCAAACTCGTTGCATGATGTCAGACCTGGTGCACAACATCACAAGGGAGGGAAGACAGAAAGGTAAACCAGGGACACTAACTTCAGGCTTTGATACGCAATCTTGTAAGGTTGTTATTAGTTTATATCGCTGCTATGAACTGCAACAAAGTGTGAATCGAAGTTCGGAAGGAAACGTAAAACGCAATTCAGAAAAATTAGTGTGAAGACTGAGAAATACAGAGAGAAAGTGTCACAAAGTGTATGGAGCTGAACAGACGAGGCAGTATGAATGGATTGAGACCCTGTTGTGAGTATTATCATATGAAAGAAAAACAATGACAAATGTCTTTGAAACAATAAAGCCTGTTGAATTGCACTAATTGAACAAAAGAATGCATTGCGTGAACAGTGCTTGCTTTTTTAATGCCTTGTATTTCCAGGGCTTTTATTTTTAGGGGCTGAAATTCAACGTAGTTGTTTACTTAAGCTGCAAATATTTCAATTCAAAACATTTCACACACATTTTCATAATGAAAAAGTCAAAATTTCATATGCACCTGAAATATTCAGTTCAGCCTGCTTAAAAAGTCTGCTTTAATGCATGTTTCATATTTATGCATTATATAAGCTAAAAATAAGCAAAACTGATTTATTTTTATTTCCAGTGTCTCATGATGCAGACAGACCTGAACGTGTCATTCTGACGGGTCAGAAAGGATCAAATATGAGGTGAGATATTCACAGGAGAGAAAACTGATTGTCATCAGTTATGATGATATTCCTACTCAATAATAGGAATTAATATTGGTAAATAATGATGAAAGAGTTTTAGTCATTAGATATTTGTTTTCTCTTTAGCAATCACAGCACATTAAAACCTCCTGAACCCGTCCTCCTGACAGCATCCAAATCAGCACAACACAAAGGTCTTCATGAAGATGAAAATCACCTTACATTTAAACTGCTTCAAATCAGAAGGAAAAACTTAAATCTTTCAGAAGTAAAATGCTGCTTATTACAGTAATGTGAAGTTTTATATATGTGACCCTGGAGCACAAACTCAGTCAAAAGTAGCACAGGTATATTTGTAGAAATAGCTGTATGGCCCAAAATTATTGAAATTATCCAGAAAGATGTTTTTACATTTCTTACTGTAAATGTATCTAAACTTAATTTTTTGATTAGTAATATAAATATGTATCACTTATCAAATGTTTTTTTCAATATTTCCATTTTTTGCACCCGCAGATTTCAGATTTTTAAACAGCTGTATCTCAGACAAATATTATCCTGTCCTAACAAACATGCATCAATCGAAAGCTTATTTATTCAGACAATGTTTACATTTCAATTTTAAAAAAACTGACCTTTTGACTGGTTTTGTGGTCCAGGCTCACATAATGAATTTAAATGTGAAAAACAATACTTGACCTCTGTACATGCTGAGCATGTTACAAAAAAAGAAATAAATATTTTCTATGTACATGTTCTGTATTAGCATTATTTTCAACAGAAATACCTGTGATTGCTACGATAGCTACTCATCGCTGCAAAATCATTTTTTTTAATCAGATGGCTTAATTTATTTTTGTCTTTTATAAAACAATTCTAAATTATATTACACATAGCAATATATCTCAGTTAATCCTTAAATAAAAATATATTACTTTGTATTATCCGGACCTGGCAACCATTATAACCAATTGATGCCCCTGTTTAAATATATATTCAAAATGTTAATTTATTTGAAGTGAACCATGGTTAAACATTTTCAGATGCTTTGCATTGTCAGAAAGCTATTACTGGTCTATTGAATATAAAGCAAGTAATGATGGATTTAGGTGCATGAAAATAATGCAAACCTGAACTAGCTCTTGATACCATCTTTGGCCACTAGACAGCAGAAGATCTTCTCTGTGCAAACTTGCAGATATTTTAGTTGCATCATGGATGCATCAGAAACATGATGCTGAAACTGCACTGAATTGTCTATACAGTTGGTACGGAAAGTACTCAGACCCCCTTAAATTATTCACTCTTTGTTATATTGCAGCCATTTGCTAAAATTTTCATTTTGAAAATTCATTTTTTCCCTCATTAATGTACACACAGCACCCCATATTGACAGAAAAACACAGAATTGTTGACATTTTTGCAGATTTATTAAAAAAGAAAAACTGAAATATCACATGGTCCTAAGTATTCAGATTTGCTGTGACACTCATATATTTAACTCAGGTGCTGTCCATTTCTTCTGATCATCCTTGAGGAGAAAAATGACCTTAAATGATTTTAGCAAATGACTGCAATATAACAAAGAGTGAAAATGTAAGGGGGTCTGAATACTTTCCGTACCCACTGTATAATGCACAAATATTTATTATTTCTTGGAGATCAAAGAAAGAAAGTCACACGCTTGTGAACTGAAGCAAACACATTATATGAAGCCTGTAGCATTTAAACTCTCATGAACGACTGTGAAGCGGCTTCACTGAAGGAGTCAATGAAGCTTAAATGCTCAAACACTTACAATCACTCTCAATTATCCAAACGACTCAATTATACAGTCATTTAGAAACAATGAAATAACGACAACCACTAAATATGTGTTGCGTCTGCCTGCTTTATATATCCTTACTGCTAAATAGTCTTAATCGTGGTTAATTTCAAGTCGAATAAGTAAGGATAAGTAAGTCCTAATTTGGCATTCAATATTAGTTTCCTTTTGATTCAGTAAAATGAACTGACTCTTGAGAGTCATTCACTAGGGAAACTGTAGGGAAAGCCTAAAGACAAGTTCTCATATTGCATGTTTAGATTTCTCCCAAAAAGCAATAAATTTAAGTCTGAGAAACACAGCAGACTCAGAGCACCACCTCCTAAATCTCCTACTGAGGTTTCACACAAACTTTCATGTGTCTTTTTACGTTTACCTCCATGACAAATGTCTTATCGCACTCACAGAAACAACAACAACAAAAAAGAACACTTACCACTTTCTTCTTCAGTGTCTTCATTTTTGTTTTTATTCTGCAGGGTTCTGGATTAAATCTTTTTTAATCCTGAATCGGGTTGTTTCTTCTGAAGTAGTTTCTTCAGCAGTGGGAAGACAGAACATTTCTAAAGCATTTTAAATGTAGAATATGTGTAGGCAGGTCTTCACTGAAGGGGTTAATGTGCAGTTTAACAGATGCTGAATCTTATCAGTGGACTAGCCTAGCAGGTGTGCTAGCCATACTTCTCTTGACCTGCAGAGGTCAGCAATGCTTGGAGTGTCATCTTTGTTATACAAATCGAATTAGAAAAGCGGAAAACTGCTGACTTCTCACATTTGAACTGTATTGCGTCTTGTTAGCCTGTATCAGCATTATTAGAAATGTCACTGTACACTAAATGGAGACAAATCTGAGCTTTGCAACAGTGGCGATCTGAGAATGAAGTGATAACAGCACAATTGAAGGGAAAACCCCAGTCATATCATTATTAATAACATGCAAAAGGAACCACTGAACAATAAAGCTTTAAAATGGCAATTTAATCTATGAAGTAAAAACAGCTTATATTTGAATAAACTGCTGTCACTTGAACCATTAAGCTCATATTCCAGTCTCATCTGCTTTCCTATGTAAACCATACATCATTAATACGGAGATTACTGAATTTGATATTTTAATATTACTGTTTTAATAACAATGACATCTTGCTAAATTTCAATCTCCAAATTAAATTGTTAACATTTTTAACAAGATATGCTATATGTCAGGGGTCATCAAACTCAGTCCTGGAGGGCCGGTGTCCTGCAGAGTTTAGCTCCAAC
>JAUMHE010000077.1:1286257-1302038 GCA_032359235.1 Enteromius mattozi
ATCAGAGGAAATGATAGATGACTGACACTGATGTACAAGCACCAAACACTGATTGTAAGCCTAAACTTCACAAAAACCATAAACTGGTTCTTCAAATCTAATTGGCTAATCACAATGTTGTTCCAGGGTCAACAAAGATGTTCTCAGCAAAATCAGGATCTGCGTAGGCTGTCACTGCTTGTAAGTGATGGATATGAACATGAACTTTGCTCACTTAGACAACTTTGGGCAATGCTTTGTCTTATGAGTCCGTAAAGTGGACGATGTGGCAAAACTCCTCCCACATAAAGAGCACTGGTACGGCTTCTCTCCAGTATGAACTCTCTGGTGAATTTTCAAGCCTCCTGAGCGACTGAAACTCTTCCCACAGTGCGAGCACTTGTAAGGTTTCTCTCCGGTGTGAATCCTCTGGTGGTTTTTTAAACTGCTAGATGAAAGAAAGGTCTTTCCACAGTCAAAGCACATATGAGGTCTCACTCCAGTATGAATTCCCCGGTGCCCTTGTAAAGTTGTTAGTAGTGTGAAACTCTTTCCACAAAACGAGCAAACGTGAGGCTTCACACCAGCGTGGCTATTAAGGTGTTCTTTTAAGCTCCACGCAAAAGCGAATGTTTTCTCACACTGATCACAGCTGAATGATTTCACTCCAGAGTGAGAGAGCTGATGTTTGTTCAGAAACTTTTTGGATCTGAAACTCATTCCGCACTGAGTGCATGCGAAGGGTTTTTCTCCAGTGTGAATTCTCATGTGTATATTTACGTATCTTTTTTCAACAAAACTCTTTCCACACTGAGTGCATGTATAAGGCCTCTCCCCAGTGTGAACTCTCATGTGTATCGTGAGTTTTGCTTTATGTTTGTAACTCTTTCCACACTGAGTGCATGTGAATGGTTTCTCTCCAGTGTGATTTTTCAGGTGCACAGTCAAGTAGCGTTTGTACATAAAACTCTTTCCACACTCAGAGCAGGAGAAAGATCCTTTGACTCCAGGTATTCGAGGGAAATCCTTCTCTCTCACTCTGGCGCTTTCATCTTGGTTTATGAAATGATGAGGTTTTGTCTGATGCTGCTTGTCTTTATTCATATCCTCTGAGTCTGAATTCAAAATATTAAATACCAAAAATTAAATTAAAGCAACACACAAGAGAAACAACAAAAATGTGCTTCAGTCTCAATCTGGCACAAATCTAGTTCACTACTGAGTCTACTAATACTTAATTTTGATTGTTTTGTTTACATCTGAATGTTCTTCATCAGTCATTAAAGAGGAAAAAGTCAATAAGGAAAACACCAACCTGTTTGTTCCTCTGTATCTTCATCTCTCATTCTGCAGGGTTCTTCCTCAAAATCCATCTTTCCAGTAGTATGTCGGTAGTTTCTCCTGGACTAATTCCTCCTGCTTGCTTCTTCAGCTGTGGGAAGACAGTAATATTCCCCAGCATTTGTGGTGGCTTCTGCCGTTGCTCTGAGGAATCGCACTCAGTCTTGGGATTTTGATGCCATAAGAGTAGACTTTATTTTCAGAGAGAATAGTCTTTCACTCTGTCTTTCAGCTGTGTCTTTTATACGGTTTTTAAGGCGTGTTCTATACATCTAATACATGTGTTCTTACGAGGCAGTCACGAGGTCTTAACTTTATGTTCTGTATATGTAGGGGCCCCTTTGTATACATTTTATTTCTGCAGACCTTTTCAAACACAGACACACAGACCGAGGCATGTTTATAATAGTAAAATAACTTGATACATAAATGGCTATATTTACACAGATTATATATGATTACTTTATAATTTGGTTAACAAAACTCTTCTTCAAGATCTCCAGAGTGTTTGTCAGCAGTGTCTTTTAAACAGTTTTTAAGGCGTGTTCTATACATCTAATACATGTGCTCTTTCGAGGCAGTCATGAGGTCTTAATTTTATGTTCAGTATATGTTAGGGTCCCTTCATATATATTTTGCCAAAACAGGACATGCAGCTTCTTCACATGTCAGCACATTCCATTTCTGCAGGCCTTTTCATACAGACACACAGACAGACCAATGCATGATTATAATAGTAGAATAACTTGATACATAAATGGCTATATTGACACAGATTATATATGATTACTTTATATTTTGAATAATAAAACTCTTCTTCACCGTTAACCTACGAATCCTTCATCAGGTCCTTTGCACACCATTGAACATAAAAAAAGACAATGTAAAGGATAAACTATATTATCTAGAGCAATACACTGCAGGAGAACCCCAAGAGCTAATCAGGGCTTATATTGATAAAGCTTTAAAGTGGCCTCAGATCAAGTCTGATGATGGGAAAGCTTTGAGTGCATTTGCTCTGTTCCTGATAGGCTGTCGTAACACATTGGAGGATGGAGAGCCTATGGAGGAAATGGACAATCCTACCAATATGAGAGCCGTAATCTAACCCTAACAATGAGAATATCTTTATATGTTTGTGATTTCTAGTCTGATGTGATCCAGACGGGTCTGAGAAGATTCAGTCTGAGTTCAAATTATTAAATCAAGATTATCTCATCAAAACTTGTTAAAAAGGGAATAAATATCAATTGAGTTTAAATAAGTATCAATAATTGTCTTATTTTTTCTTGTAATCAAATAAGTTATCATTCTTGAATGCTAGATGGCGCAACTGGATTTTCAAACTCTTTAATGGGTCTAAGCTGGTTTTAGGGCCCTGAAAGAGCTTTGAGCCCTCAAACCATCATGTACTGACTTTTGACTTTAAGTTTGCTCGTTGTCTGCCAGATCTCTCTTTTTTGAAACCTTCTCAGGTTCTTTTATTGTGTGAGGACAAAAGGTAAAATTTTGGTTGAGTAAGAGGGAAAGAAAATGGTTCATGCAAAAAGAGTGAATGCGTTAATTACTTTGGGGCAAAAACAGGAGAACACTGATGAAAAACAAATGACTAAATAAGAGAAAACAACTATAAATTATTTACCAAGTACTGTACAGTATATTCTCTATTTACAAAAAAATGCTCTGATCTGACCAAAGCTCTGCCATTTCAACACAATTAGATTACAAATGCAAAATCTGCAAAAATGCAAAAACATTTTAAATATAAATAAACAGCCGAGCCAAGTTACAAAGATAAAAGTAAAATAATTAAAATGTCTGAGGAACGATAAGGCAAGAAGTAGAACCCATGTAAATATCGTATCATCTTTCCAGCGCTGGAGAGAACTCAAGGAGCAGAAGGCCTGCGATTGGACGCCGAGGTTGGTTCTTCTTGATACTGTAGGTGAGTAACACTGTGTCTACACCAGATGCCGTGACAGCCTGCCAACACTGAAATTTGTGTCAGCAAGTATTTAAATAGAGTGCAGCAGGAGTTTTCTGTTGGAGATTTGTCACGCCGCTCGTGTCCCGTGTAGACACAGTGTAACATTGGTTTGGCTTTGTTTCTCAGAACTAATTGTTGGGGTGGACCTATCAAAATAGAGGTGAGTCTTTTGGGGTAGGGGCGTGTTTTGGTGATTTCAAATATTAACATTGGCTTCCAGAAATTGCTACCCTGCCTTTAATAGAAATGCACTGTATCCTTTAACTGAATCGAGGTTCATCAATGCGTGTTTGCGATTTGATAGTCAGTTTCTAATCATTCAGACAGACCAGCAGAGACACACAGATGTGGTCAGATATTTACTGATTATATACTAATGCAGAAATCCGATCTTTTATTGAGAGTTGTGTGTTTTCTTTTAAGAAATCTGCACTTTTCAACCAGCATAAAACTCTTCATCATATTCAGTCAGGGAATAAAGTGGTGCGTCTTTTTATTGTTAAATAAGTAAAATGTTCAGGGGGGAAAAATTTAATTAAATAAAACATAAACATAAATACATAAACTGCTCATTTGTGTGTTTATTTTCATGTTTCCAACAGAAATGAATGGCACAACATCATAAAATTAGTAGAAAAGATGACGAGAGACATATAGCGGGAGAAAAAAAACAGCAAGAGCGAAACACAATGCAAATTTGTAGCATTCTAACCCAGAGATTTGCATGCACAGCCGCTATTTAACCTGGCGTACACACACCACTCCTCTGGTTCCTCTTGCAGATATCAAGAGACAGAGAGAGACATTAAAAATCAAAGTGAATGGTGTATGCAGAATACACCTGAAATACAATGCAGGTGCAAAACAGCTTAAAAGATGTTCAGGCATCTAAAGATTTATAGACAAAATTGGGCAAATCCCACAACATTGAGTGAATTTATGGAAAATTATTAATTTAAAACTGCTTCATGATTATTAGTGGAGGGAGAGCAGGGGGTTTCTTCTGAATTCCTCTAAACTCACTAGCTGCTGCCTGTCTGTCAGAAAGCTACTGACACACTGACCGATAGAGCTAGGAACAGAGAGCTGGGTTAGTTTGGGCTGGAGGAGTGATGGGATGATGGTGTTAAAATGCTGAAGTCCACAAACAGGATCCTTTCTGGTCTGTCCAGATGTTGCATTCTGAATGAATTTTTTTCAAATGTAATCTGAGCTAATTCTTCTCATCTCATCTGACCTATTTGTACACATTCAAAGGTGATCAGAAACTCCTCCCTCTTAAAACACTCACCAGGAAGAGACTCATCACTTCTACTTTCTGTCGTTCTCTATTCTAGTACCAGAGAAGAACAAAAAGAAACACTTGACAGATTTTTGGGACAGTTGTTCATGAATGGACAGCAGAACTGTAGTTCAGAATGTGCAAGTAAAGTTTTTATTGCTGGAGTTAAAACAGAGGAAATGGATTTATCTGTAGAAGATCTTTCTTGTCCTGTGTGCTGTGAAATCTTCAAGAATCCCGTTCTTCTGTCCTGTAGTCACAGCATCTGTAAAGAGTGTCTTCAACAGTTCTGGAGAACTAAGGAAACTCCGGAGTGTCCTGTCTGCAGGAGAAGATCCTCAAAAGATGAACCTTCTCCTAATCTTCCGTTAAAAAAATTGTGTGATTCATTCCTGAAGCAGAGAAATGAGAGCAGTTTATCAGGATCTGAGGAAATCTGCAGTTTACACAATGAGAAACTCAAACTCTTCTGTCTAGAGGACAACCAGCTGGTGTGTGTAGTGTGCATTAATTCACAAACACATGCCAATCACACAGTGAGACCAATCAACGAAGCTGTGCCATCATGAGGTAAGAAAAACACGGTTTTCAACTACATGATCTTGAAAAGTCCCATTTAAGTGGTGATTTGATTGAACAGGACCAGGCCCAGATTGGCTAATCGGGAGCATGGGGAGGATTCCCGGTGGGCCGGTCTGTATTTTTGGCCATTAGGGCCGGTGTTGTCATGCCACTGGGCTGAAATATGGATGCTGTCCCCTTCCACTGTCCCAATTATATTATGCCTGCACTCACAGCATTCAGTTGCTCTGTTGTCAACTGCATTCATTCAGTGTGAACGGAGCTGTTCAGAGGCATGGAAAACACTGTATCCTGAGCTGATCACCTGAATGAAGTGCATGCTTCGCTTTAAAACACTCATAAAAAACAGATGAAGAGATTAAGCCATATTTTGCTTTCAGGTTTCTTTTTGACAAATACTGTGCCAATTAATGGCCCAAAACAAATACATTTTAAAAACTACACTTTTTGCACTGAATACCTTTTGTTACATATCGTCATGTGACTTTGATAATATCAAGACAGTTTTGCTGTAACACTATTAAGAGATTGATAATATTGTTACATCTCTGGTTAACATACATTCACATAGCTAGAATATGTCATAACATGCTTGTTAATGTTTTCTAATGTACTTATTATCTATTGATTAAAAGATGGTTATTTGATGTAAATTAAAATGCTTACAAATAAATTAAACTTTCAATTCATTTTTTTTCTTTTAAATCTTCAAATGAAATTGATAGATGGTTTATAGGTCTGCAGTATGACTAATTTGTTAGCCCAGAAGTTTAATGCCTTAGACCAACCCACTTTAGTTCACAACTGACTATATTAAAATACCTACCTGGTCTCACAGCATAAATGTATCTTGGTGCACTTTTTAGCGAGCCACAAAATACATACCAATAAGTACATATCAGTGCAGTTTCCAAAAGAAATTAACACTAGAGGCAGTGAAACTTTAATACATTTTATTCATTTTCACACAAATTTACAGAGTTTTGATTAATAAAGTGTAATCTTCACACAATTACTTGAAGAATATCATGTTATGACTTCGAAACAATATTAATATGGTGGGATAATGTTCGCATCACACATATCCAGCTTAATATTTATAGTTTTGTTGTTTTTTTTTTTTTGCAAGGTGGCACTTTCAGGGGAGTCAAAAGATAATCAGGTCATTATTAACCTGCAGACTGCACTCTGTGCATGGGTCTGTGAGAAAATAATAATTACAAAGACTGGGGCTGATGTGAGTGCATTCATATTTCAACCCAATGGCATCACAACACTAGCCCTCAAGGCCAAAAACCAAAAAACAGAGCGGCTCACTTGAAAAAATCTTTGATGCACAAGCTATGAAAATGTGGGATCAGAATCCCACTTGTTTCCCAAATGTTGCGATGTAAATTTTTATGTAGATGTAGAGTTTCATGTAAATCAGGGTGGATTCATGTTCTCCTCTTACATTAGTAGGTGCTTTTTTTACAATACAAAAATGGTTTGTATAAAAAGTAAGGAAAAATAAACAAAATGATTTGTAAAAGTAAGATAAAAAAAAAACATTTAAAGAACATCTGAAATAATAAATGATAAGAAACATTTCTTTCAGAAATTCAGCAAAGCAATCTCAGTCATGATTAAAATTACATAGGAAATGTATGCGGGTCAATTTTAGACCCATGTTGTGATTGAAAGGGTTAAAAGCTTCATTAATAAAACATTTAAAAAGATTATATAAGCAACCTAGGCTCACTGGAAATACGTGCCTCTTCATACATTTTTGCAAAACTGAAACAAATTTACCTATACATACGAATCGCTGCAGTTTCCAGCTGAAATGCATTAATTGAAAACTGATACTTTTGAACGTTGTCATCACATTTACAGCTTCATATGTATGAGTTTTCCAGGTCAGTAGCTTTACTCTGTAGCTCATGTGATGAAAAGCTCCTGTTCACATCCCATGTAAAGCAGTTTGCAAAACAGCTCAAAGCAGCATAAGGAAGTTAAAATAGCACGGCTGCAGTAAGGTACATAATTACGGGGTTGCCGGAATGTATGTAGAGGTACATATTTCCAACAAGCCTGGATTGCATATAAAGCTTAATGGATCATTAGTTAATCTTTATAAATCTCATTAAACTTTCAGTTTGTATGTTCATGTTTTTGCAGTACCTGATCTAAAGTAGAAACTATTTATCAGTTGTAAATGTTTATAAACATTTACTAATCATTAGTACCTTCATGAACAGTCATTTCAATAGCAAAATAGAGGATTAGGGTCAAGCAATATTAAAAAAAATATATATATAATAAAATCATTAACATTTGAGAATAACGTAATTGTTTGTAGGTGTTAAATGTCTAGAAAAAGGGTTGAAGCAATATGCTGAAAAAAAAAACTCATTAAAAAAATTATGTTTAGAGAAAAAAAAGCACAAGAAGTCAAGAACAGACACACTCGTGTCATTAACTTCATCTCGTTGGACAGAGTCAAATAGCTGTCTTCAGCCGAACTCGCTTTCTTTCTTTTCTCATCACATATCACATTAGAAAAGTGGAAATCAATTGCTTAATAAGTGTTTAATAATAATGTATATTTAGTGGTCTCACCTTGTGTTGACATTGTGAAGCTGCTTGATTTGTAAATTATGATTGTTGGGCCACATACAATAGCCTACATTTAAATTTTGAAATGTTAAAATCTTGTGGTAAACAAGAAAAATGTCAGACTATATGATGCGACCCGAGCGTTCATCACATGCTGTCATTAACGTACGTGATGTCATCAGACAAGACAGAAGGCAGATAAGCATAAACAAACAATGGCTAGAAAGCAGCATGTTTTGTCCTGTGTTGTCATCAGAAAACCCCAAAAAAGAAAGAAAACATGATCTGGATGGCAACCTTTTTCACTGTTTCGTGGTAGTCCCTCATCAAAAATGCAGGAGTATTATTGCCAATCTCCACAAACATTTCCACCATTATTAAAATACACATAGCAAGAATGATACCATTGTCTGTCTTTCATCTCCGCATGTTTGAAAGCTTGTACAAAGGTGCTTCTGTGCTCCTATTTGCCAGTGTCACAGTCATGTACAACAGGAGGGAAAAATTAATCATGTTAGTTCATGAGGTCGTGAAGTGTCACAGGGCTGTCGTGGACTATGACACACTACACAAGAAGAAACAATTGAATTGTGCATTCCGACAACCATTGTTGTTTACAAATCCCTACAACATCCTATCATGTAGTCTGTATGGGGCTTATGTGAAAATAGCCATTCTATGTAAAAGTAGAAGATCTTTGCAATAAGTGTAAAGAGTAGCTAATTAAATACTATTTCATAAATAGCCTATTTACACATAAGTATTGTTGTACATAAACGGGGTGCAGTTATAACCGAGTGTAAATATTATTATTAAAATTAAAAATAAGCTTTTAATAATTGTATAACATCTGTTAAAATAATTTGTAAATTTTCAACATGATGTGAATTAGAAGTTGAATGACATTTTTAAGCAATTTACATTAATTTACATGACATGTTAATGCTTAGGTAATTTAATAAGAATGATTTGGCATCACATAATGTTTGTTAATTATGTATTAATGAAATTTATTACATAGTGTTACCAAATATATGCACACAGTATATACCAAATAGTAGACATCAAGCAGAATTTGGACAAGATTAGCACAAAGATCCATGAAGACTGCAACAGAACTTCAGCAACTTAATGTGAATACCATCACAAGTTTGAACTTATTATTGTTCAGTTGTGTACATATGAAAAGATTAAATATTTTTCTGTTCAACAGGGAACATACTGTGGAACAGAAGTCAGTTCAGATCAACACGTACAACAGGAAAAGACTGAAAAAATGAATAATCTGCTCCACAGACTTCAACTTGAAGACAGAAGCAAGAATAAACTAAGAACTACAGATGTTCTGCAGATATCTGAACATTCATTACAGTCCCATGAGTCTTGTGATGAAGAAGAGCTGGTTCAGACTTTCATTCAAAAACTACTGATGATGAACTACAGAGCGAGATATGTCAAAATTAAAGAGACAAATGAGAAAGATAACATGGGACCAAGAGACAACGAGGAAGATTTTGATATTTTTGATGAAACGCCTAGGTCAAGCAAAGAAAGCATTGCATCTGAACGAATCCACCCGATGGATGTCCAGATGGCCGTGTTTCATTGTGCTGATGGTTTCCTGAAGCAGCTGATGGTCACTAAACTGTCGCAGTGTCAGTACGCTCTGCCTCTGCTTGTTCCTGATCCATTGACACGACAGATTGAGTTTCCTCTCTGGACATTCAGACAAATCCACAAGAGCTGGAGGATCAGAAACACCAATGAGTTCATCAGTCAAACCCAGCTGATCTACAGAGCACTAACTCCAATGGTGTTCTTCTTCAGGTTCGCCTCTGTGTCTTCCTCCAAGTCTCAGCTGATGAACAGTCTGATCAATGAGAGACACCACACGTTCTTCCACAGACACTGTCCAGGCAGCAGCAGAACCAGAGAACTGATGGACGGAGTGGTGGAGATCGCCTGGTTCTGTCCGTCTGGATCATATGATGATAAATCCAGTGAGTGTGTAGCGTTCTGTAATCTACACGGAGATGCAGGAGACCACGAGAAACAGCTGAAGATCCTCACTGACTCAGTCAATGTTGTTCTTCTGCCACAACTGGACAGAAATGACAGACATGCAGCAAAGATCCAAATCTTGTCCAACAATAAAAAGCCACTCATTTGTCTTCTAACTGAGGATGATTTAGGTCTCACTGTGATGAGGAAAGGAAAATATAAGATTGGTTTGAAAGACAGAAATCAGTCAGATGTGTCTGAAGATCTCGGAAGAGCTATAAATGACTGTCTCTCAGAATCGTCTCACACTTTTAGACTTAAAGATGTGTCCAAACACTCAGACATCAGAGTAGATGAGGAAGAGGATGAAGACTGCAGGAGAGGAAGAGCAGCAGCACAGCAGATGATGAGTTTACTGAAGAAGAAAGATCTAAGAGAAATCAAAGAATCGTTTCTGTCTCATCAAGCCAAATTGTGGCATCAGTGGAGTCAGAAGAACAAAGAACTACATCGACCTCAAACAGATGAGCTAGAAATGGAATTAAGTAGAAAGCAAACAGAAATGAACAAAATACGTGAACAGCAGCATGAATCTGACATCAGTGAGTTTATGAAGGTCTTTATTAGAGAAATTAACTCAGATACCACAAATAAGATGTTTTTCCTTAAATGGCTCAGAATCCTTCTGGACAAATATATATCAGATGATATTTCTGCTCTGCATCACAAATATGATGAAAAGTGGTCAACAGTCTTAAAACTGAAAGATAAACTAAATGAATCGGAACAACTCAAAGCTAGACAAACTGAACTTGAGGGAATATCTGAAGAACTTCAAGCTGCAAACTTTGGTGTGGAGCACATCATGAGGGAGATCGGTCAGATCTATGAATCATGTTCATCTCTGAAGAAGAACAAGAAAGACCTGCAGGTGCACTTCTCTGATCTCCCGAGTCTCGCAGCAGAGATGATGATCTCTGGATTTCCTCTGGAGCTGATGGATGGGGATGCCGCTCATGTTCCTGTGATCTGGATCTCTGCTGTTCTAGATCAACTCATCCAGAAACTGGGAGACCAGAGAGTCTTTGTGCTGTCAGTTTTAGGGCTTCAGAGCTCTGGGAAATCCACCATGATCAATGCCATGTTTAGACTGCAGTTTGCCGTCAGCGCTGGCAGATGCACAAGAGGAGCTTTCATGCAGCTGATCAGAGTCTCAGACGAGATGAAAACACAGCTGAACTTTGACTATATTCTGGTTGTGGATACTGAAGGTCTTCGTGCTCTAGAACCGGCCGGAAGATCAACAAGACATCATGACAATGAATTGGCAACCTTCGTTGTAGGTCTGGGAAATATGACGTTGATCAACATCTTTGGAGAAAACCCAGCTGAAATGCAGGACATTCTCCAGATTGTTGTCCAGGCTTTCCTGAGGATGAAGAAGGTCAGACTGAATCCCAGATGTGTGTTTGTTCATCAGAATGTGTCAGATGTCACAGCCGGAGAGAGAAACATGGAGAGAAGGAGACGACTGCAGGAGACACTAGATATGATGACAAGACTTGCTGCTAAATATGAAGTCTGTGATGCTGAATGTTTCAGTGATGTCATTAAATTTGATGTTCAGAATGATGTGAAGTATTTTGCTAACTTCTGGGAGGGCAGCCCACCAATGGCACCACCTAACCCAAAGTACTGTGAGAACATTCAAGAACTAAAGAAAACTATAATATCACATGCTTCAAAATCACACGGAACGAGGCTGAAAGACTTAAAAGATTCTATTAAAGATCTCTGGGAGGCTTTACTTAATGAACAATTCGTCTTCAGCTTCAGAAATTCTCTTGAGATCTCAGCTTACAGAAAACTGGAGACTAAATACAGCAAGTGGTCCTGGAGTCTTCGCTGTGCCATGATGAAAACTGAGAACATACTATACAACAACATAGAAAATGAAGTGATTCATGAGGTTGAGGAAACTGATCTTCACAGAGAACTGAAGAAGACGAGTGAAGAAGTGAATACATCAATGTCAGAATTATTTGAAAAGGATAAAGACAAAGATATACTTATTCAGTGGAAAACATCATTTGAAATAAAAATCAAAGAGCTTCAGGAGAATATCGTGAGAGAAACAAAGAGGAAATTAAATGAAATTCTTCAACAGCGAGACCTGAAGAAAGAGATTGATGACCAGAGGACACATCATGAAAACACTCTCTTTGAAAAGAGCAAAGAACTTGCCTTAAAACTCAGAGACAAAGCAACCAATGAAGAAACACTAAAGGAAGAGTTTGATTTGTTCTGGAAACAGTATGTGAAAACCATCACTAAAGCCACTCTTCCAAATAAAGACATTGACATCATGAGAGATGTGAGAAATATCCTCAGTGAGATCCATGAAAGTGCTCCTGTAGATCACTGGAGCGAGAGCAGGGATATTTTCACTGTTCCAGATTATTCAGATTATATAAAGTTAAAGAAATCCAGTGGAATTATAGAACAAGTTACAAATGTCTTTACATCAGTTAAAGAAAGATTTGGTCATGTTTCATATCAAGAGTATGAATCCCAAATAAGATCATTTGTCACAGATGTTGCTGAACAGACAGACAGAATGATTGAGTCATTTAACATCTCAAAGATGGGCTACAACATCAGCTGCATTCAACAACTCACAGATTACATCAAAGAAAGAGTAACAGCACATGACGAAGAATCAGTGAAATTTGTGTTCGAGAAAAAATTCATAATGGAATTGATTATTTCCGTCTGTAAGAGAGCAAACAAGATGATCACTGTCCAGCACAGACTGTTTAGAGAAGCCAATGATCCTGTGATATATGCTGAGAAGAAGAGAGAAGAGTACTATAGTATTTTCCAGAAATACTGTCATGGGGCAACATCAGCTGCTATTTTTGGTAAAATCATGTGTCAGAAACTTAAAGAACCCACTGAGCAGAGCGTCTACAGGAAGACTTCAAGAGATCTAACAGATGAAATGAGATCAAACTGTGAATCACTAAATGGAAACAGATTAAACCTGGAAAAACACATCCTGAAGGCACTGTCCAGACATGAAGAATTTATTTTATACGTGGATTACATTAAATTTCCTAGAGATCACTTCAAGAGTTTCATCAGAGATGAAGTCAGTCGGTACATCACTGATAAGTTCAGTGTCAGTGTTTTACCCAAGATGAAGGAGAACATTAAACTCCTTCAGATGAAGATCATGAGAGCAGCTCATCAATCTACTGAACATCTTCTAGAGAACGGAGGAGATGTTGGTTTGTGGTTGATAAGTTTCACACAGCAGCTCTCAGATGAGCTGATCTTCTCTGAAAAAGACCTCAGTGGAGTCAAACATGATGACGTTGATGATTTCAGTCTCCTGGAAGATGTTATAGAGAAGGAAGTTTCTGCTATAATGTGTGACATCAGCAATGAATTCAAAACAGAGACATTTTCATTGAAGCTGGACTACAAGTTCAGACCTGATGAGCTTCTGATCAATCACTTCTGTCAGTGCTGCTGGGTTCAGTGTCCGTTCTGTGGAGCCATCTGCACCAACACCATAGAAAACCATGATGGAGATCACAGTGTTGCTTTCCACAGAGTGATTGGAATTAATGGGATATCTTTCACAAACACAACAAACCTGTCTGTTCACATCTGCACATCAGCTATATCAAGCAATCTATGTTTTTATCCCAAATACTCTGAAAAAGAAGTCACTTGGTCTGAATACAGAAAAGCAGGAAAAGCATTTACTAAATGGAGCATTACCCCGGATCGCTCTGAACAGCCATACTGGAAGTGGTTTGTGTGCCGATTCCAGAAAGATCTGGAGAAATACTATGAAAAAACATTCGATGGCAATGGTAAAATACCAGACGATTGGAGAAAATACAAAAAAGAGGATGCTATTGACAGCTTGGATCAACATATTTAAAATTAAAATAAAATAAAACTTTAAGCCACTTTTTTTATGAATGTGATGTAAGAAATCTTTTGTATTTTTATGCAAAATATTGATTTTAATAATTAAGTGGCATGTGAGAGAATTTTCAAAGGACACTGATTTGCAACTCAATACATATCTAAAGCTGTACGTTTTTTTTCTTTTTTCTTTTGTGACACTTTATAATAACCTTCTTTAATAAATCACTAAAACAGATCATTAGTATTAATTTTATTCAAATACCTAGAAATGTGAGATAATGTGCTTTTTAATGTATACAAATGAACATGTTAAACATGACATCATTAAACCTTGTATGTTGTTCAGGTCTCACTTTTATCAAAAGAACAGTGATACTATGATTTTTATTTTTCAAACTCAGACTCATTGGCTTTGCCTCATTCCCTGTGAAGAACAGATATCGGAACAAATTGTAACCCCACCCACCATAAGTACAACATTTTATTTTCAGGGGTTCGAGCGCGTAGCGCTGAAACCCTATTTTGATTGTTAGGATTTTTATCATTATCATTATTATTATTCGTCCCTAGAACTGATCGTGCAGCCCAAACCGTAAGGCCTAGAAAGCTGAAACTTGGTCACAGTGTTAATTTCGTTGATGAATAATTTTCGTCACAACGTTTGTCAACGGGATTTTTTTCACAGACGAAAACGAGATGATAACGAATGAAAACTAATTTGAAATGACAAAAACTATGACGAAAATCTACTGACATTTTCGTCAACGAATAAAAATGAGATGAACATGTTATGGAGGGACGATTGGGAAGAGATTATTTCAGAACGAATGTGCTGCGTGGTGCGGAGCTTAGATGTGTACATGAACTGTATTTATAAGCTATACACTTGCTGCACGTCTCATAAAACGTTCAAAACTCTCAATATGTGGGATTAAGAGAAGAGCAGGCATATGGATAAGTTTGACGATGGAAGAGAGAACTCAATTCAGTCCGGTTTCTAAGCGCAGACACTGAAGCATACACATAGCATGTCTCACACAGCGCGAGTAAGTTACTCTTGAATGGAGAATTACACACACAATGATTTCAAATTGTCTGTTTTGACTAGCATTCAGGTAAACAGTGTTACGTATTACGTGAATGTAAACGGTAGGGAACATGTATCAGTACATTGCATTCAGTTTTAAAGGGACCGCGGCCTAATTTAGTTGCTATTGTCGCATTTTTACAGCTTTTCACAACACACACACACAACTTCCTAAACACAAGAATCCCTGCAATCCATTAATGCAGTGGTTCCCAATTCCAGTCTTGGGGACCCCCTGCTCTGCATATTTTGCATGTCTCCCTTATTTAAACACACCTGAATGAGATTATCTGATCATTAGTTCAGTTCATGGATCTCTCTCTAATGAGCTGATGATTTTATTCAGGTGTGTTGAATAAGGGAGACATGCAAAATGTGCAGAGCAGGGGGTCCCCAGGACCGGAATTGGGAACCACTGCATTAACGTGTGGACGATTTGGAAAAACTTGCAAACGAAACTTGCGACGAAACACATGCAAACGTTCTTTGAAAGACAAGACAGGCAGCTACCCCTAGGTGGCAGTCACAGTACAGAGCTGGCAATTATCAGCTTAATCTAGATGGGTAGGGAAAAAAATAAACAATGAACTATTCATTTCATTCAATTAAATGAGGTTAATCAGTTAAGCATCATGCTCGTTTTGTATTATGTATTATCAGGGGTTTTTTTCAGTTACTTTAATTACATGGTAAATATTATAGAGCCCCCAATCGGAGGCAAATCTAATTTTGGATTCTTTACTATCACAGTAGGAAATGCAGCCTAATTTAAATTGATTAGGAATTGTATAAAGCAAATTTTTTACATATTCCATGACAGAAAATAGGCCTAGTAGGATCAGGAAGAAGACTACAGTGGTGGTGGCCAACATTCGAGCAAGAAATCAATAAATGCACGCGCTGATTCCCTTTCACACGTGCAAATTATGACATTTTAATAGAAAATAGAACATTTATACTCACAAAATTACTTTGAACC
>JAUMHE010000077.1:1316269-1326328 GCA_032359235.1 Enteromius mattozi
CACAGAAAACAGTTATTTTAAATTGAAATAATATTTCACAATATTACTGTTTTTTCTGGATTTTTAATCTAATAAATGCAGCCTTGATGAGCAGAAGAAACATCTTTAAAAACCATTAAAACCATCTTACTGACCCCACATTTTTGAACGGTAGTGTGTATATATATCTATATAGCTGGCTTCAAAATATAATGTCTAAATATTTGTACTTATAAGCACAGTGTAATAATTTGTATTTATTTATTTTTATCACATGTTCATTTTAACCACTAGATGGCAGATGTAAAACAGGTATTTTGTCAATGCACTTCCACAGATAAAAGCCAGTTTCACATGCAGTTTTTAGATTTTCTGTTTATATTTTTGAAAGTCCATATTTGAGATGATGAAAACATTAAAAACATGTTAAATTAAAACATCAACAACATTAAATACTTGCCATGTGTCCAGCTGATGAAGCGTTGTCAGAATGTTCTCACAAACTCATTAAAAAGCATTCTTCCAAAAATACTGATGGAACATTTGTTCAAAGATATCTGGTGTTTAATAACATTCACAAAAACATTATTTATAGCCTACATTGTTCACGGAACAAGCATTTACCAAATGCATGAAAGTAAATGTACTTTTGTTTTACACCAGAAAGCACTTAGTTTGTATGCATTGTAAATATAAAAGTCTACACAGAAATATGTACTTTAGATTTAAATTCACAACTTTTACATCGGTGTGTAACTGAAAAATGAACATAGAAGCTACAAAACACCTAGCTTATATTTCCACATGCTGTGAGACGAAACAGACGAGAAGTGCAAAAGAAGACAGTTTTAATCGCAGTGCATCAGCTTTATGCAACTAGACTAACAGTTAAAGATGGAGATTTAACAGCCAAATGTTGCTTTTGATTGGCAAATGGAATGCAAAGCTTCCCCACAAACCCATCACATAGCATCCACCATCAGTGTCTCAGCAGTGGATGCTCTGCAGTGAATGGGTGCCGTCAGAATAAGAGTCCAGACAGCTGATGAAAACATCACAATAATCCACAGCACTCCAGTCCATCAGTTAATGCAGTCATCAGTATAATAACAATACGTTGCATGGGTCAAAATGATACATTTTTATTTTATGCCAAAAATCATTAGGATATTTAAGTAAAGATGATGATCCATGAAGATATTTAGTAAATGTTCTACTGTAAATATATCAAAACTTCATTTTTGATTAATAATATGCATTGCTAAGAACTTTAAAAGTGTTTTTCTCAATATCTTTATTTTTTTTCTCCCTCAGATTCGTATTTAAAGCTTATTTATTATTATGTTATGATGTGTAAATCTCAATTTCAACAAATTTAACCTTATGACTGGTTTTGCACTCCACTGTCACATAAAAAGGTGTCCGGTCTGAATCAGGAGCGTAATCTACACAGATCAAAACATTTATAACCCAAAACAATATGCAGCTGGATATTGATGTGAGAGATGACAGGAGATGGACTGGAGGAAGCGTTACTATAGATTATGGACTTGTATTTCTGGATAAAAAGTGATGGTTTGAATTTAAAAATGCCTTAATGCTGGATTTGATTCTTACAAACACACAGCTTTCCTTTTTAAAAGACATTAACTGATGGACTGGAGTGGATTATTGTGATGTTTTTATCAGACTCTCATTCTGACGGCACCCATTCACTGCAGAGCATCCATTGATGAGACACTGATGCAATGCAACATTCCTCCAAACTCATCCTAATCTTGAATGCCCTGAGAGTGAGTTTATTTTCAGCCAATCTTGGGTGAACTATTCCTTTAAGTCATCAACTTTGCTCACAGGGGCAACGTTTTCTAACATGAGTCAACAGTGTACTTGAATGTGTGAAGCCCCTCTCACATGAACAGCACTGATATGGCTTCTCTCCCATATGCAATCTCTCGTGCGCTCTCAAATGTCCCGACTGAATGAAGCCCTTTCCACAATGCGAGCAAATGTACGGTTTCTCTCCGGTATGAATCCTCTGGTGTCGTCTCAAGGAATCGGCCGTATTAAAAGCATTTCCGCACTCGGAGCACTTATGAGGTCTCCCACCGATGTGCATTTTCTGGTGCTCGTGGAAATAGTCCAATTGCGAAAAACTCTTCCCGCAGAAAGAGCACAAGTGCGGCTTCTGGTTTGCATGCATCTTCAGATGTCTTTTCAACATCTTGGCTAAAACGAAGTTCTTATCGCACAGGTCGCAGCTGAACGACTTCACCCCGGAGTGAGAGCGCAGATGGTGTTTGAGGATGCTGGTGGAGGTGAAGCTCCGTCCGCACTGAGGGCACGTGAAGGGTCTTTCTCCAGAGTGAACGCGCAGGTGTCTGTTAAGGTTGGCTTTCTGCGTAAAGCTCTTTCCACACTGGATGCACATGAACGGTCTCTCTCCGGTGTGGATCCGTACGTGTTTATTAAGATCTCCTTTATGCGGGAAACTCTTTCCGCACTGAGGGCAGATGAAATAATTTTTGCCTCCTGTTTTGTCTCCAGTTGTGAAGTGATGCTGAAGGTGTTTCTCCTCCACTTCATTCGTTCCCATCAGGTCTAAAACGAAAACAGAAATTGTTAAATTTAAGCGATCAAATAAAGACAAATCCATTAAAAGTGAATTTAAAGGTAGGAAGGTATTTATTTTAAGGTTTTATTTTAATATTGCATAATTCTATAATGCACAAAAACACCAGTCAAATTCTATAATAATGTTATCTTTTTTTATTATTATTAATTACTAAATAATAACATTTAATGACAGGAAGGCCTTTAAAAGATTAATCTTATGTTATATATTTAGTATATTTATATGACAGTCAAATTGTATAATAATAATAATTATAATAATAATAATAATGTTATGTATAATTCTTATTTTACTTTAATAATATTAGTTGTCAGTTTATACATTATATATTATATAATAATAACAACATTTATGCATATTTACAAAAACAACAGACATTGTCAAATTATATTATAATAATAATATTATTAATGTTTTTTATTATTAATATCAGCAGCTAAATTATAATTTATTTAACAACAACAAAATGTTTTGGCAAATAACAATTTATATATATATATATATATATATATATATATATATTTAAATCTTATGCAACATTTTTGGTGTTTTAAAATATAGAAAAATATATATTTACATTATAAAAATACTGGAAGTAGTCAAATCTTAGAACAATTTAATAAAGAAATGATTAATAACTTGCTACTACTAATAATATATTACTATTAAAATAAAATATTATTATTATTATGTATGTAATAATAACAAAATTAGTATTACCATTAATGCTAGTAGTCAAATTATAAGTTAAATAATAATCATAATAATACACATTCTGTATGTTATAATAGTTATTGTTAATAACAACAACAATTGCTATTATTTACACAATTTGACAGCTTCAGATATTCACACCTACAGTCAGTGAGGTTTGTAATGGTAATGTTCCTCAGCAGACATTAATGATAATGAACTCTAACCTGTTTGTTCCTCAGTATCTTCTTGTTTAATTCTGCAGGGTTCTGGATCACTCATGTTCTCATTCTCCTCTTTTAGAAACTCCATCTTTACAGCAGCATATCATTAGGAGCACGTCTTCTTCTCATCGCAGACTGTCGCGAATGGGTGCCGCTGGAGCTCCGCTGCCGGAAATCGAACGCGTTTTGAAAAGAAGCCATGAACACGTGATCTATGACGTTCGCCGTCTTTCAGTCGGCTGAAAACCACGTGACTGTTTCAGTCTCTCTGTGCAAAAGCACAGGTAGGCCTAAAGAAACAACTGATCAATTAATAAATTGAAAATAAAATAAAATGAACATTAACTGCATATAAAAAAAGTTTAAACTTATTTTATTTCAGCTTGTTGTCAAAGTTTCTGATTTTTATTTAGTTTGCCTAACTGTATCAAAACTGAAACTGAAACAGAAAAAACATCATACAACTAAATAAAAATGTCAAACTAACAAAAAATTATAATAATTCACAATATTAAAACAACTATAATTTTAATATCTCTGATAATAAAATAATACTGCTTTGGATAAAAACGCGTGAACAAATGTAAATTAAATGTACCTTTTGTACACAAAATATTTCGAAAATAATACATTGTATTAATAATAATAAACACGATATGTTCTATCATTTAAAAAAATATATTTGTTAAAACATTTTTGTTTTAAATAGTTTATTTACAGATAGACATTTTCAGAAGAGTTAAATATTACAGGATATTACATTTCTGATAATGACTTATCATCACAACACAACTTTTTTTTACAGGCAATAAAAAAAAAAAACCCTTTAAAATAGAATCACTGTCTTCCAATAACCATAAATAAGCTTGATGTCTGTAATGATGATAAAGTATCAGGCCTACTCATTTAAATAAATGAATTTCTACATATAAAATATAGCATCATAGTGGATCAGATCCCAAAAAATGGTTTACTCCTTTGTGAAAATAAAGCATAAATAAATATTTTTCTCTCTTTAAACAACCAAACTTGTCTTATTTACTGAATAATATAATCATATATTTTCATGCTGTAACAGTCGCCTCACAGACGCTTTTCGTTTACATGCATGCAGCACATATAAATGATATTGTGTGATCTCATCATCTTGGTTTATTGGGTGTCAGGTCGGTGTTTTTTCATGTGAGCCGGCAGATTCCTCGCTGTGCTGAAACTCCTTCCACAAAGCGAGCAGTAGTACGGCTTCTGTCCCGTGTGAACCCTCTCGTGTTGTCTCAGGTGTCCGGACTGAGCGAAGCTCTTGCCACACTCGGAGCAGGAGTACGGTTTCTCTCCGGTGTGAATCCTGCGGTGCCGTTTCAAAGTGTCGGCTGAATTAAAAGCGTTCCCGCACTCGAAGCACACGTGAGGTCTCGCTCCGCTGTGCGTCTTCTGATGCTTTTTCAAACAGTCCAGCTGAGAAAAACCCTTTCCGCACAGAGAGCACAAGTACGGTTTGAAATCTGCGTGAATGATCATGTGTCTTTTCAGGTGCGACGGCAAAATGAACGTCTTTCCACACTGATGGCAGTGAAAGGATCTGACTCCGGAGTGAGAGCGCAGGTGTTTCCTGAGACCGTCCGCCAGCGTGAAGCTCTTCCTGCACTGAACGCAGGAGAACGGCTTCTCTCCCGTGTGGATCCGCACGTGTCTGTCCAGATCTCCTTTACGGGTGAAGCCCTTCTCACAGTGAGGACAGGGGAGCAAACGGGACGATCGCACTCTCGGAGCACTTTTCTGAGAAGAATTACTTTCGTGTGAAGATTTTTCTCCGGTTATGAAATGAGTAGGTATATCCTCCAATTCAATAACGTCCAACAGTTCTGAAATAAACATGAACAAAAGTATAGAAGTATAATAATAATAAATCAATCAATTCAAGGCAATCAAATGCTGTAATATCACAGTCTCAAAGCAGAAACACACAAAAATCAAGCTAATATCTACCAACTACATTTTTTTTAATTCATCCAATTATTATCATTATTATTATTATTTAAATATTAACACTATTTTCTATGAAAACTATTTTATGAAACTATTTTATTCTTGTTGAAGAAAGTCAATTAGCCTAATTTAAAATCTATTTTTAATCTAAACAAAAATATAGATTTAATGAAATTTATTTTATCGTTTTAATAGACATAGAAATTATTTATTTTTCATTGGCTCAAGTTATAAAAACATATAGCTAGGTGTGAAATATACCCTATTTTTTTAATTGGATAAATAAAACATTTTTAAATAGTTAATAGTTAAATCTATATCAGTTCAATAAAATGATTTATTTTTAATTGGCTCAGGTTACAAAAATATATATGTGAAATCATTACCCTATTTTTTTTAATTGCATGAATAAAACATTTTTAAATAGTTAAATCCATATCAGTTGTTTTAATTTTCCAACTGGTTAAACATTAACATTCATGCAATTTTCTGTTTCATTAAAACTATTTAAAAATCTGAAAACATCTGAAAACATGAAAAAACTAAAACTAACACAACAGTCAATCTCAGAATAACAACAAGCAGCATCAAGGTCTGTCTATCTATCTATAATCATAAAAATTCAAAGTTAATTTGTTTGCTGTCAGGGTTTGTCTTGATAAACATTTGGTAACACTTTACAATAAGGTGTCATTTGTTAGTCATTATGTATTAATTAACATAAATAAACAATGAACACTACATTTATTACAGTCTCTATTAATCTTTGTTAATGTTAATTAAAAATACAGTAGTCCATTGTTTCTTCATGTTATCTCACAGTGCATTAACTAATGTTAACAAACACAACTTCTGATTTTAATAATGCATTAATAAATGCTGAAATTAACATCAGCTAAGATTAATAAATGCTGTAGAAGTGTTGTTCATTCTTAGTTCATGTTACAGTAACTACACTGTAAAAAATGACCGTGATTTTAACGGTAAAAACTGTGAAAATGCTACAGTAAACTACAGTAAATACAGTACAATAAACTGATATTCCCAGAATTCCCTGCATTGCATTTTGATGTTTTTTCTTTGAAATAACTGTTTCTTCTTAGTTTGTTTGTATCAGTTATGTTTATTAGGGTTGTATGTTGCATGTAATGTTGTTAAATGAATGTTTATTGCACATTAGTTTAATAATTCTTACCATGATGATGTTTAGTGTTTGTGTGAATGACACTGAGCTCCTTCTATATATGATACTATATACAAGCTATTAGTGATGGGCTTTGGTTCATCATGTGACTTTCTCATCACCGCCTGCATTTAATGCTTATCAGTGTATTTCAAAGATACAATATAAATTACACTACTTTAAAAGTGTTATTTTACAGCTCTTTTAATTTATATGCACATTTGATCATTTTGCAGTTGCTTTTATCCAAAGCCACTTACAAATAAAGAAAAGAAGCAATCAAAACCAACATATAGTACTGTGACATTTGCTTTGACAAGTGCTTTATTATAAGAAATAAAAAGAAAGCAAGTAGACAGAACAGTAAAAGAACAGAGAAGGTTAGTGTTAGAGGGTCTATTTGCATTAAAACAAGTAAAAGTCAGAAGAGAATGCTATAGTCATTTTTTGATAATAAATGAAAAGAAAGAAAGCAGACAGAACAGTAAAAGAATAGAGAATTCTAGCTCTTTTTCATTTTAAATGAGGCAATGCTTCAGATCTGCTGAAGGTGTGTGATCTGAATGTTCTTCACTAACCTGTTTGACTCTCAGGATCATCTTCATGCTCTCTGCAGGTTTCTGGATCCCTCATGTTCTCGTTCTCCTCTAACATGTCATGCAGGTGTCAGGTGTTTCTTCCCTTCTTCCCAGCACTTACAGCTCTTGTCCAGCGTTCCTCTTCTTCTGCTCTGATTTCTACTGTAATAACAGTGCATTTCTGCCATCTAATGGGCTGGAATGTGAAGTGGGCTTTTATTTTTCATTGCATGGTGTACTATAGTAACTGCAATTATTATTCTGCACTTTTATTGCAGTTCCCCTCTTTTATGTAATTTTGACTGCGTACTGACAAAGCAATAATTCTAACATAGCCAAGTATTTTGGAATTGCAGATGCATTTCTCACTTTAAATATATTTAGTTCGATATTTCTTCTTTAAATTGAACGGTTTAACATGCTGGATATTTAATGAATCGTCAAAGCAGCTTTTTATTATTTCACTAGCTACAAATAACACTGAAAACAAGCTCATGGACATTTCATTCACTGCTTTATTTTATGATACAATAAATCACGTCAGTGAGCCATGCATGTTCAAAATAAACGAAAATGTATTTATATTAATATATTGTCACACCTGCGTGGATGCGCCATCGTGTGGTAAACATGGAAATTACAGGCAATTACAAGACATCTGATCTAAAAAAAAAAAATAGGAATACGTATAATTTAAAATACTAGAAAAATAGTAATTGGCATTAAACAATTTATGTGATCCCTACTCAAAGAGGGTAGAATATTTATCTGGTGTAGCTGCCATTTTTAACCACGAGATGGCGGCAGAGCATCGAGCGCTACAGAGCAGGTTATTTTCACTTTAACTTTATTCTATTTAATGTACTACATTACAGCAACATTTTTGTACACTACAAATAGGGTTTTTTTTTCAATTTCCTTATTTTAGGATACATTGTAGCATCATTAGTCAATGTATGTTCTTTGTGTTGTCTTGTGAATCTATGATTTTAATGAATAAAAAATAAAGTTAATGTGAGTCTAGGATAATGCATGTTGTTTTTTTACTTCCTTCTCTGACTCTCCTGCTTTGCAAACCTGTTAACGATTATACAGTATAAGGATGAACCAGTCCAAATAGAATTTTAGAACACTGAATAGAAAACAGAACAATAAACACAATGATATGTTTCCCAAAATATATATGCAAACAATCTCAAAGGTCACCAGGAAGTAAGAGACACTGATAAATAGAATCAGGAAGAGGTTTGCAGTGCTATTATGAAATCCTTCATGAAATATCACCTTTATGTTGTATTTATGTTCAGCTTCCTTGTTGCTTATTAACTCACCCAGACTAAATGGGGGGCTGCAGACCTGGAGCAGGCAGTTTTACGCCCCTGTTGTTCCTGATGTGTGGAGGAGGATATCTGGTGAAATCATTAAACCGACGCTCGAAACTTCATTAATAACCATTCTTTTCATTAAAGTTGACTGAGAGTTTTATTGTTTTTGTGTGAATTTAAATATAAACATTACATAAAGATATCAGATGATCTGCACTACGTATTATAATCTCTGTAAAGGAAAAACTGAATTAGTGTTTTGAACACATAATACATTAACATATTTAAATAGTGACTTATATAATAAATAATAATAGCCTACACATATTTGGTTCAGATGGATCAGTGGTAGGCTATGTTGTTGTGAATTTATATAAAAAGTTACATTTAGATATTAAGCATATTCAGCCTTTCAGACATACATTGTAATCATATGGACAATCAATTTAATATTTATTTATTGCTTTAGTATTCACTACTGATTGTCATACAGCTACAGAACAGTGTCCTACAAAACAAAGACAAACACCCCTTTCTAAAATTCCATGGGCCATTTGGCCATCTGAGAAGAAAAGACAACTTTTTTTGCGTACAACAATATAATTTATTACCACCATTTACTAAAAACATGAACTTGAATGACTCCCGTTGATGACTCTCTGTTGTTCAGTCCTCCTGTCAAAATGCTCCCGCTTACTGATCAGAAAACAAAAAAAAAGTTGAATAGTTTTAGAAAGAAATGGTTATTTGTGAATAATGACAGAATGTCATGTTTGACCATGTTTCCTTTACGGTATATTTTCTGTAACATAGGAGACGGGGACGTGCGGATCCATGTGCAGCATTTTATTCAGAGAGAAGTCGTGCAGGCAGGGTCAGAACAAGCAAACAGGAACAACAGAGGCTAGGCTGAATCAAGGTCAAAAACAAGGCAATGGTCAAGGTAGGCAGTGAACAATCACAAGGAGAGGAACAATCCGGGGTCGGTAACAGGAAAACAAAACAGAATAACACTAAAAAAATGACAACAAGGTAAATCAAGACTTCGCGACGTGTTGGAATTTCAGACTGACTTTTATGTGTGTGTGTGAGCAGTGTGTGGGTGTGGTGACGAGCTGCAGGTGTGTAATTAGTCCAGGAGTGAAGCATACTGGGAAATGGAGTCCGTGGGTGATAAGGTGAAAGTTTTTGACTGAGGGTGAGAGCAGGCAGACCGAATCATAACACGCACAGTAGCTTATGTAAATGTACATTTCTTCTCAGCCTCCAGGATGGACAGATTTTCCCCCAAAAGCAAGGGCACAGATAATGGACTACCAGAGAAAGAATTGAGACTGATCACACACCCAAAGTAGTCATTTCACATATTTATGGGCAGTCGTGGCCTAATGGACAGGGAGTTGGGCTTGTAACCCAAAGGTCGCGGGTTCGAGTCCCAGGTCCGGCAGGGATTGTG
>JAUMHE010000077.1:1326428-1344492 GCA_032359235.1 Enteromius mattozi
GGATGGGTTAAATGCAGAGCACAAATTCCAGGTATGGGTCACCATACCTGGCCACAAGTCACTTCACTTTTTTTTTTACTTTTATATTTAACTTTTTACAATAAAAGAGTTTTTTCTATAATAACCACAAAAAACATTATTTTTAGAGCAATGGTCTCACATTATGGATAAACTATTTGACATTAAAAACAATCCGAATCTGAAATTATGCAGAGCACAGCTAACAGATGAGACCAGCCTCTGGGAAACATACATTCATCATGATGAGTTTGATCTGGTCACTGTGGGTGTGCTGTTCAGAATTGAAGGTGAGAGTGGATTGCTTCAGTTTGCTCCTGATGTTTAATGTATGGGAATATTTAATATGAATATTGCCATGTGGGCAAGACGTGACAAGACGTAATTGATAGATGCCTTATGACTATTTTGAGTGGCTTGTGTTCATGCAGGGAACACAAGGGTATCCTTCATGAAAGCATTATCCTAAAAAAAACACTAATAAGACAAATAAAGAATACCTTTTATTTTACTTCTTACTTATGGTAGATGTCAAATAATGACTCATGCATTGCATTTTGATACTCACTATAGAGAGAAGGCCAGAGTATTGTGGCAATAACATGCATATTGGCAATGTACATGTATTTGCCCTGTGAGAGTAAAAAGAAAAATTATGTAACTGTTACGTCGTGTGTTAGCTGGGTTCACGTAGTATTTGTGTTCAGTTTCCTTGTTCCTTATTAACTCAGAGGCTCTTCAGCAGCTGTTTTATTGTTAAAGCCATATTTGACTGGCTGTTATGAGAAGGGCTGGGTTGGGTCTCATAAACAGGGCATTCACCTTCCTCATAAAGACAACATATGTTTGAGATTCTTCTAAAGGAAAGTGAATTTGCCGGGAAACTTTTACTCTTATTAACGCATGACTCGGCAGCTGTGTGTTTGTGTTTGTATGCGTGTGTGTGTGTGCATGTTTATGTGGTTTATGATGACACAAATTTGCATAATGAATGGGTGTGACATAGGTATTACAATATGAAGGTGATTTATGATGCATTTTCAGTGTCCCCATAATTCAAAAGGCTTAAAAAACATACTAATTCTAAAAATGTCTGTAGTTTCCTGTAGGGGGTAGGTTTAGGTGTAGGGTCAGTGTAGGACAATACCACATACAGTCTGCACAGTATAAACACCATTACACCTATGGAGAGACCCCATAAATCACAAAAACCAATGTGTGTGTGTTTGTATGCATGTGTGTGTGTGTGTGTGAATACATGTATACTGGCTTGCTTCCCACAACTGAAAATATATCTAAGAGGAAAGATCACATATTATTTTTCAATCCAAGAATTGGATTTAGAACGAGTCCATCAGGCTCATGTTTTAGCAGAGTCCAGATTTCAACCCTGTATAAAAAATATTTGGTCTCATTAACTGTGAGTGGAACACCACTGACAATCCTTCCTGTAAAAAGCCATCTGCAAAGTTTATATACACAGCTTAATCATTTAAAGAAAATAACGGGAAAGGTGCTTTCTTCATCTACAGTATTTATGCAGTTCTTGCTAAATGGTAAAATTAAAATCATTAAAATCAAAACCATTAAAATCTAAATGTTTAACTTTTTTGGGCTATTAATAATTATTTAATTATTTATTACAGGGTTTATGAGCTGTCACTTTTACAGTTTTTAATGCGCTAAAAACATTTTTCTATTTTTTCCCGTGTACAGTACGTACATGCTACAAGCATGATAAGATGCAAAAGAGAAGTTAAGTCAGTACTGGCAGCACACTCTGAAGTTCTCTTTCCCCCGACAGGAAAACACAACTATGTAAAATTCCTGTTTTTAGCAAGTAACCCGGTAAACACAGTCTAGATAAGTTAAACATCCTAAATGAGAGATGGGAATAAATCTAGATGTGTATCAGATTCATGTGCGTCAGCTTTTAAAGAGACAGCGCTGCTTTAAAGAGCAGGTCATATGGTATTCTAAAATGCCCTAAAATTGTGTCTCATACAACAGGTTTAAATGCATCTAAGGTCAGAAAACATAGTAATTTTCTCAGAATATGGATTTAATATTAGAATAACTTTGCAATGGTTTCTGTCCTCCAACTAATACGCCCGTATAGGTCATTTGTACAATACCTAGAGGGAGCATACCTTTAAAAGGTAAATATAGGTCATAATAAGGTACTTGCACAAACTTGTGATTTTTTGTTAAAGACTAGGCTCAACAGTATTTTTTATCAATAATACTAGCCTTCATTGATAATATGCTTAAAAAGATGCCATTAAACGCATTTTAAAAATACCGTCTCTCTGTTGTTTCTACATCAATTTGGAGATTCATTGTGAAATTATGTCAATATAAATACATTATAATATACAGTAGTCCACATTTGAAGCAGATCAAAAAAGTAGTTTAGTCAAAGAAACGCATTTTGTTTTTTTTTATTTGATCCATTTCAAATGTTGACTACTGTAGATAATAACTTACCCTCCAGAAATATTAATGACTTACAAATGTAAAAATGACTTTTTATGCAGTGCATGTCTGACCACTGTTGACCAGCAGTGGACGGATTTAACCAGTGCAAACTAGTGCAAGTGTGAAAAATTTTAAAATGTTCATTTTCTAAAAGCCCAAAGGTGTCCATATTTAAAGAAACAATTATAACAGTGTGTATTTATTTCCCCTGCCGAACGTGCCTGCTTTTCATCATGTCCATCAGAGGTTGATAGAGGTCAGAAATGAGTCGTTTGGAAAGCACCGCTGAGTCCCGTCTGACCGTAAACAGGCCTGAGGTTACATGTGTTGTCCACTACTTGCTATTAACACACAAACCCGGAAGTTAGCCAACACAATCTAGTGCTGAATTATAGTGCATTATTTCAAATGGGGAATTCAATGTCATTTCAGATTAAAGAATTTAGGGGCAACACTGAATTACTAAATGACTGATATCATATGCGGTGACTAAAACAAGCACTTAGAACGAGGAACAAACTTCTAGTTAAATCTGATTATAGTTACACGCTGGTGGTAAAGATGAAGAAAACTAAATTAAGGTGTTGATGTGGAAAGTAAAGAACGAAGGAAATGGTGCAAAAATAACATGACAGCGCATTCATATCAGCAAATATATCAACAATAAATCATTTTACTCAGTAACATCGAATAGGAAAGTGAAAGAAAATTTTCACTGGAAAGATAAAATTGTCTTAGCACGTCCTCAATGTTAGACTATCTAAGATGAGTGTATTTCATCATGGGAACAGGTTTGGAAGATATAGCATTACATCAGTGTCTCATCAATGGATGCTCTGCAGTCAATGGGTGCCGTCAGAATGAGAGTCTGATAAAAACATCTCAATGATCCACACCAACTCATTAGGCAAAACGCTGTGTAATAGACACAAATCCATCATTAAGACATTATTAAAACTTGCTTTGATGTTGTTTCTGCCAATATACAAGTTCTCTATCCATAATATTGCTCGTCTAATCTGAACCAGGAGAGAAATCAAGCACCGTTTACAAGGCAAAACAGTTCTGAACAAATATTTGGCTGGATGAGAGACAACGGGAGATGGACTATTATTGTGATGTTTTTTATCAGACTCTCATTCTGACGGCACCCATTGACTGCAGGGCATCCATCGCTGAGACAGTGATGCAATGCTACGTTTCACCAAATCTAATGAAGCGACACCTTGGATGACCTAAGGGTGTTTTTTATTGACCATTCCATTAGAGAAATGTACTCCTGAAATTTTTATTCAGTTTACAAAATAATACCGGGAGTTTGGGGGGTTTATCCCTCCCAAACTTTGCACATTGTGTGGTTTCAGTACCATAGTTCAAAACAGAAAGAACAACAAAAGCGCCATTTGTTCCTTTTTTGGTTGCTTTGTTTGTAAGCCTTCAAGAATCAGGAATTAGGAAATATCAGTGGTTCGGAGACATGGGGAATCCCTCTGTGCCCACACACTTCTGTCCTGCTAAATCAGGTTTGGCTTGATTTTTATGTCGTGTAACCTGAGATGACGTGATAACATCTAAAACATTGAAATATTATTTTAAATGACTAAATAAATCTAATTATCTTGAGCAATCAGCTCATAATAAGGAAATGGAGTTTAACTAGATGTGGCACCATTACAGGAATACAAACAATCATATAGAAATGTCACATACATGTAAAAATGACTTTTATTGTTGCAAAATTAAGTTGAAAAAAAAGAGTCAGATAAGGCAGAAATTACAGTTTAACCCTTTCAGGCTTGTGTCATCTATGGTGAACAATCTTTAAAAAAAATATTTTAATTATTCTGGGTGGGATGTAACACCCAAACCATCATGTGCAGTGACCTTTGACACTTTATTATAATGATCAACCCTCATTATTGTTTTTTTCATTCATTATTTACTATTTCATTGCACAGAAATGAACTCATAGTGTCAGAAAAAAAGGATTACATTCATGCAAAACCAAACAAATCTAATTACTTTGTAATATTACATTACATGCATGACAGAATTAAAGTTGGTGTTGGTGACTTTCACTTTCACTACGTTTAATATTTCATTTTTGGTACCTTATTTTCCTCTCAGACAGAAAGCTTTAAAGCCTGCAATCATTTCATCTGTTTGAGCTCCAGAATTTTCTTTAATGCTTTCATAAAGTTAAAAAGGTATCCTGCCCGAGCACAATAGCTGACAAAGTGCATCAGACTTTTTTTTTTTTTTGGCTTCCCTTTGCGGGAAACATGCACTTCCTTTTTTTATCTCACTGCCAGTTAAAGCAGAGCGTTTTCTCAGAAATGTAAGTTAATCCTATTCAGACTCAAAGCAAAATGAAAGTGAAACAACTCTGTCTTTGCATGAAAAGACTTGTGCAGTGCTTGTGCATCCATCAAAGATGTCAAAATGAGCTGCTTAAATGCAAACAATAAAGAAAACAAACCATTCTGAAAGAGTCTTAAAAGTTTTTCACTTTCAGTTTTTTCTTCTTTAAACAAAATGATCACATTTTACATCAATAAACAAAACGAAAGTGCATTGTTGTTCCAGAAAGTTTGAAATAAATCTAAAAGAGAAGTTGCTTCTCACACGCCCAGTCTCTAAGTTAATGATCTGTCAGATAAAACGGTAGTTAGTTTGTAACTATTTCATGGAAAACATGCAAATAAGACATGTGTTTATTCCTGCATTACTGATAAGAAGTACAAAAGTGCATGTTTTTCTACTTCAAAATTCCACATTTGAGACAATGTGTTGCTTGCAGTTTCTTTGTTGCAATTTTTCAGTGCAAATAGTTTTGACACCCTTTTTTTTATGTCTGCAGTAATAAAGCTAAATAACCATGATCTCATTTCTCTTTTCCTGTACTTGGTCTTTGAAAAATACAACTGAATTCAAGTATTGCGAAATAATTTGATCTTCTGCCAGATGCTTTACCAAAAGTCTGATTATAAAAGATTCCCAGGAAACATCCATCATCCGGCATTGCAACAAGAAATTGCAAAACCATAGTCTGTGCAAATATGAAATGTATCCGATTTCATGATCCAGACTTTTCCGGTTTCTGGATAAGCTGTAATACTGTCCTGACGGTTGTTTCCAGAGACGGACATTTTCCTGGATGTGATGTGACTAACACCCGGCACGTCTGCCGCTCTGTTAGAAACCACTGGAGTGTTTCATCCAGGTCCTTGTTTCCCTCTTGATATCCATCCAGGATGAGCAAACAGTCCGTCGAGCCCAGAAGAGTCTCTCTGAGCGCAGACACGTCTAGGGGCTTTTCATATGAAATGCTGGATTTTATCACCTGGAAAAAGTCCCCTTTCGCTCGGCTGCAGTCCACCTGGAAAAGCAGATGGAGCTGTTGGATGTTGAAGGGGTCTGTCGTGGTCCTCACGGCCCAGCAAGACGACAGGATTTGGGCTATGCTGGTTTTCCCGCAGCCTGGTTCTCCAAGCAGAAGGATCATTTCTTTCTTATCAGGCAGGATGGAGCTGATGTTTAGAGATCGGCCTTCTCTGGAATCGAGAGGGAGAGACCATGTGGTTTAACAAGGAAATCAATGAACAATATGTGCTATTGTGGTTTGTTAATCAGCCAGAGCTGTGTTTTTAACTGGAAATACTTGCACTGATGCACTTACCCTACTATATATATATGTGCTCTTTCTCTCTCTCTTTATATATACTGTATATATATTCAAATAAATTAAAAATATATATTTTTTTATTCAGGTGATAAAATACATATATAAAAATCTATTAAATATATACACTTAAAAAAAACACATGAATAAATAAATGTACACATTTACTTTAAAACATAAAAATGTTAACTTAAAATAAATAAAATGAAATAAAATCGCTCTGGATAAAAGTGTCTGCTAAATGACTAAAATGTAAATGTAATTAATTGTTAATTATTTTAAATAAATAAAATAATACAATAAACATTTTTAAATAAATTTAAATGAATAAACCGATTAAACAAACTAATAATTACATACATAAAATTAAATAATATGAAATTGTTAAATACTGATGAAATAATAAAATAAGTAAAGCAATAAAAATAAAATAAAATGTATAGAATACACTGGTTTGGCATCCATTTAACAGCTCAGAATTATTTAGAATAATCAATATACTTTCATTAATGATTCCTTTAATTTCTTAATGGATATCTCATGAAAACACTAAAACTTTGTTTTAAAAAAATGTCTTGTTTTTCTATTTGATTTCTATTAAATGTCTATCAATTAATAAAATAAATTACATAGCATACATTTATTTAAGTAAGAATGTGACTTAAGGGGTGCCAAAGAAGCGAGAAAAAAAGAATCTTGTTTTTTTCTTGAATTTAATTAATTCTTCTTTCAAAAATGATATGTACAGTATATATATATATATATATATATATATAATTATTTTGATCACTTTCCATGAAGCAAGACTCAGTATCTTAAATCTCAAGTACCTGTATCCTGATTTAGGAATGTTAAGATGCATGTATGGGAAAATGACAAAAATACACTTTCTGCATTGCAAGCACATCAGTCAGGGTGTGTGTGAGTATATACATTGTTTTAAAGACAGTAATCAGTTTTTTGAGGAAGTTTACTGTCATGTGTCAGTGTGTGTGTGATTCAACACATGAGTGACTTTTCACATATTCAAGTGTTTGTGTCAGATTCATAATTCCTTTACATCCATCAGTCACTTACTTGCTGAGTAGTGCATATGAAGCAAGTCTGCTTTTCATCTCAGCGTTTGTGTCGAGCTCTGAATACTGTCGTATAAGCACGTTCCTCAAAGATGGAGGTTTTTCTGCTGTTTCTGCACCAATGAAAGACAAACAGAGTCACAAGACCAGCAACATGCAGGACATTCTCCATTTGACTAACGCTCACCTTAACTAAACTTATAACAGGCTTCAGTGGTTCACAATCACATGAAACCTCCAGATGTGCTTTAGAACGTGATTTTATTTACCGTTCAGGAAACGAGATAGATTACAGTACATTACAGTGTTACTTCATTCTCGGTTACAGGCCTCAAGGGTGATAGTCATATTTATAGTTTCTATTGAACTGAACATAAAGTCATTTGATAATTAACTCTGCATAATTATTTCAGAACATGCTTTACCTTCTGAGTTTATGCCGCATGTTTGCGGATTGATCTCGTTCACGGTCAGCAAAGCTGTGAATGAAAGTATATGAAAGTATATGATCAATAAATTTAATGGATGTAAGTTTATTGTGTTAACTAAAACTAAAATGAAACTATAAAAATGAATGTTGAAGTTCATTGGAATAGAATAAACCTTAACAGAAAAAAACAACATATATTAGAAACTTAAGTTCCTTTTTTTTATAGTATAACTCGCTGTACAGAACTACCTAAAACTAAAATCAAAATTAATAAATACTATAAAGACCAAAAATAAATAAATAGTTAACAGTGACCATACTAAAGCTTTAAAATTAAAATCAATTAAAATTATTTATTAAACTTTTTTAGTATAACTTGCTGTACAGAACTACCTAAAACTAAAATATATAAAAAACTAAATAATAAAAATCAATTTGAAAAATGTATTAAACTTTAATAGTAAAAATAACACTTGTTGAGGTAAAAATAAAAACAATAAAATAAAAACCAAAGTATCAAAGTATATGGCAGGTTCATTAACCCCAAAATAAATAAATAAATACATATATCATGTTAACAGTTCAAATGAATAAATAAATAAATGCAAAAAAATAAATAAATAAATAAAATATATATATATACAGTATATTTCACAATATATTTTTTATGTATCACAAGTCAACTTCATCATTAATATTTTTATGTGAAGATAACATATTTAAGTCAAATTTACATATTTTATATATTATCAATGCATGCTTTCAATACATGCATATATTTACAGTGCCTTTACAGTAACTTTTTGTTGACGTCCATATCATGAAAATCATTAACAGTTACTGTGCAGGAAATGATCTCAATTTGAAAAACTCACAATCTGTGGTGGCAGAGGATGAGTGTGGAAACAGGAAAGCACATTTAGATGATTCATTTCGTCTGTTTTTCTGACCTGGGAATAGATAAAGTTAGAGGTGATAGAGATTAAGGTCACATACATATTTGTTATCATAATTTATTGGAATTTACCCATGGTTGCATGTAAAAAGAGGATATGAAACAGCATTTTTGCATAGTAATGATTTTATAGTTGGATCATCAGCTGTTAAAAGCCTCTTCTAAGCATGCAACGCATAGGCTCTTGCAATAGACAAATGATTTTGCCATTGTCAGGATCATTTATGCAAATTATGCTTTCACAGAAAACCTAAAAAAAAGCTTCATCTTAAAGGTCAGATATTGTTTAAAGATGACTAAAAACAGCATGCTTGGTGTACATGATGCCAGTGCCAGTATACATAAAAACTCTAAAGCCTTTTCAATGAATGCTTGTGCTATTTACCTCTGACAAAACCTGGTTCTTTTTTCTACAGATACTGAAGATTAACAAACATGGGGAATCTGTGTTTGTATGCGGTCTGTTTCCTCACGTGCCGCTGCTATCTAATCAATCACGGCCTGTTCTGGACGCTCTCACTCTTAAAAATAAAGGTGCTTCAGAGAAGCTTTTCATCCATAAAGAACATCTGATACCATTCTGTTTCACAAAAAAGGGACTAAAGGGTCTGAGTGGTTCTGTGTGGAACCAAAAATGGTTCTTTAAGAGTGTATTTATCGCAATTAAAATTTCTTTCTCATAATTACGAGTTTATTTCTCAAAATTACGAGTTATACACTCGCAATTCATACTTTTTCTGACACTATTGCGAGTTTATGTCTCATAACAGCAAATTAAAAACTCACAATTTGGTATTTTTTCAGACAATTGTGACATTTTACTGACTGTGAGCTTATTGCTCAGGATTTTTTCTCACATTTTTACGTTTACATTTTGCAATCCTTGCACTTTTTTCACACTATTGTGAGTTTATATATCACACTTCTTACGATATTGTTCAGTATCATATGATGTTGACTATTGCTAATTGATATCTTGTACTTCTGACCTTTTCTTATGAAGTGAAGTGATGAGTTTATATATGGCAATTGCAAGTTATAGACTTATTCAGCATTTTAATTCTCACCATTTTGATTTTTTTTCTCACAATTGCAAGTTTGGATTTTTTGCTGACCTGACTACCTTTCTCACAACTGTGAGTTTATATCTCACAAGTCATATTTTCTCACTATTACACTCGGAATTGAAATTAAAAAAGTCAGAATTGTGAGACAAACTTTTTAACAGAGAGATCATTTATCTATAATAATGTATAAAATAGTCTTAAAATAGCACTACGCTACACCCTCCAGGTGCAGACATAGAATCAGATAGAGTATATGTTTTATGAACATAGCCCAAAATGATGTCTAATAAAATATGTCATATATATTGGTATAGTCATATTGGTCAGTAACTTAGAACTGTGTTATAAGGGTAATTCACTGGGTCATTCTTGTTTACATTCTAGCTTCATAATGCCACAGAAACAGAAGTTCAGATCTGTGCACGTGCTAGATAACAAGCTTTTTATACATTTTTAAGCTCAAGCCTTTTTAAAAGTGCCTGGTTACCCAGCATGTGAATGACTAATGAGTTTTCCACCTGTGTCAGTTCACAAATTCCAGTTTCTATTTCCTGCAGATACTGAAAAAACTGGGGATTTCTGCTTGAGAACTCTTCAGTATCATATGATGTTGACTCACGTGACTACGCTTGAAAATAAACAACAAATCAATCAAGCGCATCTACCCGTTACACCTAAGTACGGCTCATGATATTTGATTGAGACACAAACAGTAAACATGTGACAGAATCATGTGGTACATTAAAGATGTGATGTTAACAGGTAATGCCATGTTATTGCGTTGAATGGCAGGGGACTGACACATTTGCATTGTACTCCAGGGTGCTTTAAATAATACAAAGCTTGAAAAAATGTATTATCATGGTATATTTAAAAAAGACTATATGAAGGTACATTTTAAATAAAGGTGAATAAATGTGCAATGTAAATTACCATTTTTTCTCCTACGCAGAATGAGGAGGATGGAGACAATCGCAAAAAGCACAATGACCACGGCAAAAATCCACATGTATTGAGGAGAACATTGAGGAAGGATGTCATCTGTAAAAAGAGAAAAATACTGCTGTTAAATATCTGCCACTTAAAATATGCACATAATATATCTTCTGCAGAACAGAAGTTGCCAAAAAAATTATAATAATAAAATAAAATACATAATATATAATATAATGTAAATTTAAACCAGTGCAACTTTAGTAGTTTAATTTAATATTTTAAATGAGATTTCATTTAAATATTTTTAAATATTATTTAATATTTAACTTTTTTAGAATTTTGTGTTTTTGCCATTTTTATAATTTTTTTCAAATACATCTATACAGTTTAAATTGTATGTAATTGTTTTAGCTAATTTATTTTTAGTTATCTTAGTATGTCCACTTAAACTAAATGGAAATGGTAAATGTTGCCTTTGAAATGAACTGAAATAAAATATTTAGGTTTTTTATTTTATTTTATTTCAGTCAATGTTTATTTTAATGAATACATTTTTCATGGGTTTACTTTTAGTTAACATTAATAACCCTGCTTCAAACATGTCTAATCCAATCAGATATTAGCGCTGTGAGAAAAACAACAATGTAATTAAAGCTAGCAGTACTGCTCTATCAACACTTTCAAACACCATAAACCTGATATATTGCGCAACTCTATTTATTTCTAGTTATTGCTTTAGGCTGAAATATCATAAATCTATCTGCATCATTCTGAGACTAATGTCTGCTGGAAAACATAGCAGCAATAGCACTCCTCCGCATTTATTTGAAACCGATGTTTTTGATTTACTTGCATATTTCATATCACACTCCCCCACAGCCGGGGAAAGCCATCAAGGAAAATCTGTCTCACAGAAACCATAAGCAACGGAAAACAAGGGCAACTTTCTAATCTGTAGGCTGATACTCATTCCTGATAGATCTTATAAGTGCCACATTCATTTCGAAAAAGCACTTAGGCTTAGGTTTAAGACTAGCTTCATATAAAATGCCTATCCATTCGGAAAACACAGTTTTGAGTTACATTCCATCACGTGCTCAGCAACGGATGCACTGCAGTGAATGGGTGCCGTCAGAACGAGAGTCCAAACCGCTGATAAAAACATCACAATAATCCACAGAACTCCAGTCCATCAACATCTTGAGAAGACAAAAGCTGCGTGTTTGTGAGAAACAAATCCATCATTAAGAAGTTTTAATTTCAGACTGTTGATTCCAGCCGAAACACGACTTCATAAACCAAAAATAATAACACTTCCTCTAGTGAAAAAGTCCATCTCCTGTTGTCTCTCACGTCCAAATCCACACACAGATATATAGATGCATTTTACCCAGAAGCAAAAACTAAAAAAAAAACATGTTAATGATGGAAACCTGCATATTTTGGCTTGAGAAGTTGTTGATGGACTGGAGTGGTGTGGAGCTGGACTCTCATTCTGACGGCACCCATTCACTGCAAAGCAGATGCAATGCCACATTTCTCCAGATCTGTTTGGATACTATCTGAAACAAATCTTTCAGTGAGACTCACTTGGGATGCTGAAGGTGGCTGTCCGCCGGACTTCACCCTTCACGAGGAACAAGCAGGTGTAGTTATTGACGAGCTCTCGTTTCACTGTCAGCTTGCTGAAGATGTGGATGAGCTCTTCGTCTGTAGAGCGCGTGGTGCTGTTAGACATCTCTGTGAGGTTCGTGTTTTGAGCATCGCTCCAGAAAACCTGAGCTGATGGGAATCCCTGAGACTCACAGGAGATCTCGACCTCATCCTGACCCTTCTTCATGATGCTTTTCTTTACTGGAGTATAAGGAGCTGCAAACCACAAACAAGATATATAACTGAACTCACACCCAAGACTGGTCTGGTTTAAGTTTGAGAAAAAGTGGATATATTTGGAATACCATTTTAAGTATTATTTCTGTAGTATGCAATATGATAATTTCCTGTATGCACTGAACTCAAACACAACCCTGGATGACCTATGACCTACCACTGTATTCATGATGTTCATCTTTTGCTTCTTCACTAATAATTTGATTAGCAGTAGTTTAGACATTTCCACATTAAATGGGATTAAAAATGTGCAGTAATGTTTATATTTGTAAGAACTTGGTGCAAATTACATTGTATTATGTATATTGCTGTATTATTGCAGTATATATATATATATAATATATATTAAATAAATAAATTATACACACACACACACATATATATATATATATATATATGCATATATAGATATATCATTAGTCAAGAAGCAGATTATTAAAAAAATGTTTACATAATGTATGTGTGTGCTGTGTATTTTTTGTGTATATATATAAATACACATACAGTATATATTTTGAAAATATTTACATGTATATATTTATATGCATATTATTTATATTATAAATAAATATATTTAATTTACAAACATTAAACATTTTTTTCTGAAATATATGCATGCATGTGTGTGTATTTATATATAATATATACACACAGTACACACACATATATTATGTAAACAAAAACTTTTATTTAGCATGTGATTAACTTAATAGTTTGCCATTTATAATATATGACATTTATTTATACATACTGCATTGCTGCAGTTAATTAACTATGCAAACCAACTAAGAGACATCTCAAAAATGTTGCCAGTGATCTTGTTGTCAAGCTGAGTGTTTTCTAAGGTAAACGCACCTGTAACATTGAGCGTGACTTGCTTGTAGTCTCCATCGTCTCCCTCTTTCACAATACACCGGTACGTGCCTGAATCTTTTATCCGGAGCTTATTCAAGTGCAGGACCGCTCTGCTTTCATTCAGCTCGTCGTAGATGAGCTGTGCACGTTTTATGAACGCAGCACTGGTGTAATTGTGGTTTTCTGTGCCTCTCTCCAGGCGATACACATCCACGGCTGGCTTCGGCTCCACTTTGCTCCATATGATAGTGAGGTCAGAAAGACTTTTAACCTTGGAGAACAAACACACTAGTCTGACATCTCCATGTAGCTCTGCATCGTAAAAGCTGTCCTGTAAACTGACTGTAAACAGGGCTGGAAGAAGACAGGTGACAATCATCAGCATTACCATTTTAGAGATATACACACACTTCATTATAATGAGATTTATGAGAAAACTTTAGTGTTATCACTCCAAATCTACAATTATCACCTACGATCACATAAAAAAAAAAGATCAGCTTAAAATATACCACTTAAAGTAGCTCACAGTTAGGGTTTCTACAATGAAATTTACTATAGTAAAACTACAGTAGCTCCAAAAAAAGGCTTTCTATAAAATGTTACATATTTATATTTGTTAAACTAATTGAATAATAATTTAGGGTTGGTTTACGTTGAAAAAAATCTGGTGTAAAACAATTTCCACACAGCAATTGCTAATGAATCTTACAAATTATTGCAAAGATTTTTTTTACAAAGAATTTAATAGTGAATTAAAGGTAAAAATTGGACGTTGAAAGAGTAAAATAGCATATATATATATGACTCATTCTATAATTGCGGATACATTTGATGTCCCCGTCTGTCACCGTCAACTCTGTTACTAGGTAGACTAACAATGCTGGCAATAATGTAACAGAACTGACATTTTTATTTAATTTAAAAATAAATGCTAAGAAAATATGACACTAATGAAAACAGGATTTCACGAGTTCGAGCTTTGTCAGTGTAAGCACAGATATTTTTCAGAGCTTCAGATCTTATTAGTGTGTGAAAGTGACATCATTTCCTGTAACGTACACAATTCTGAGAGATAATTCCACCAATTTAAAGGCATAATATGGTTTGGTAACAGAGTTGACATGAGATTTAGAGACACACATTTTTCTAAGATTTTTTTTTTAATAATTTAATATTGTAGAATTAAGTAAGTAACTATTTAGGCTTTTATAAATAAAATAAATAAACTGTTGCCAAAAGAAAAGTACTATAAAATATTTTGATTGGACACAAAAATACACACTGACTGATGAGGACAAGAAGATTTTTAGCTATTTAAGACACTTTTAAAATATATTATTATATTGTTATGGACTGTAACATCTTGTAATTCATAAACAACTAAAAAAAAAGGACAAAATGTAAAATAAATAAATAGAATAAATAAATTACGGACAATATATATGTACTTACACTGTAAATTTATTTGGAAAAAATATGAAGAAAGTATATTTACTGAAAATAAATGTATGAATTATTATTTAATACTGTTTCAAATTAAAATTAAAATGATATTTCAATTTTAACAGTGCATTCTCGCTGAAACTATGATTAGCACAGCACCTTTTCTGAGGGTTATTGTATGAATACAGTTGGATTTTGAATCTTATTCAAAACTGGAAGTGAAATGATCAAAGGAATTTTTTTATTGCTCAAATGTTACTCTGTGACGGCTCACGAGACTTCAGGAATTCCTGGTTTTGTTTTATGTAGTACATTTGTCTCAGATGAGTCACTGTCCAGTAAGCTTCTAGAACTGTACAATTACTGTAGAGAGCAGTTCAGAGACAACACTTATATCTATTCTCAAACTCTAAAGCCGTTAAAGATCATCAGCTCCATTTCCAAATAGGATAACCCCCTGATTAACAGTTTATAGCTTCATCTTTCATCATTTAAAACAGAAAAACTACAGATAAGTGTAATGTATATCAGTCATACCTGATGCTGAGAAGACAGGCCACAGCACAGCCTGTAACACGACGACCAGCATCCCCCTCATTGACCCCTGCAGGTGAACACAACACATCAATCAGGTATCACATAAATCCTGATCTCAAGCCCAAACTGAGCCGGTTATGAAGTGCTTGCATGTGTTTCTGCTGAATGTCACGACCACAGTGATTCAGCACAAGTACTTCTTGATTTACAAATGCCGACTGACCAACAAATACACATTAATAATGGTTACAAAGCAAGGTGTTTTTTTTTTTGCCATATATGAGTCAGGTCCTGGACATTGTTGTAGATGATTCATGAACTTATTCAGACATGGGGCAAAACCTAATAAGCCCCAGGTAAGCAACGGTTCTTCCTCAGAAAGGTCCATCTCTTTCTAAATGAAGCTCATCCTGTTAGTCTTACTCATATTTACTACTGATATAATAACCAACAGCAATTTCAATTAGAGACATCTTAACAGTAAATCTCTGACATATATGTTCGGCACAGGAAGTGTTCATAAGGTAATGTGTATTGTAATGAGTGTAAGGAGTGATATCACACACACACATATATATAATGGATTATTTTTAAGTACATATATAATTATTATTATTTACCTGTAAATAAATAAATACATTTTATTTGTATATTCTTATATTCATATACCATCTGTAAATAATATGAATAAGTCTGTCAGTAAATATTGTGAAAATTAAAGTTTTGCTGTTTGGATCTTATTTTTTTTGTATTGGTCCTAAAAAGCTCTAAATGCTTCTGTCTGAAATGCATGAAGTTTTTGGTAACCTTTAATAGAGGACCAGTGACTGAGTCACTACATTTTTAAGTTTGCAAAAGTACAATCCAGACTGATAATAAAAAAGAGATTTGAGATATTATCAGAAACTCTAGACATGATTTTCAACACCACATGAGCAGGAAACTAGTGACTTAATTTCCCCAGGTTACTATAGTTCACATCACAGGGAAAACTTGAGGGAGTTATTGATGTAATTAAGTAACTAGTTTCATGCTCCTACACCTTAACCCACTTATAGAAAATCAGCATGCTTTTGGGCAACCCGAGGTTAAGTGGTTGGCAAAGCAAGCATACCATAAAAAAAAAAGTGTACCATTAAATGTGTTAATGGTACACTTTTTGTGCCTTTTAGGTACTAAAACGTACACTTTAGGTATTAATATGTACCTTTAAGGTTCCAATACAGACCCTTTTAGTACAAAAGTGTACCTTTTGAAAAGAAACTGCCCAAGTGACAGCTTTTCTACCTTTATTTCTGAGAGTGTACACTTTCAGAAACAAGATACAAAGCTGTCACTGAGACATACCCTTAAGGTACAAAAGCTGAAAGATATATGTTCGTACCTTATTATTAGTACCTTAATGGTACACAGTACTTTAAATATTACCTTTTAAAAAGGGTACTGCCCCAGTGACAGTATCTTTTTTTCTAAAAGTGTGTAGATCTGAACTAGAAGTATGTAAAACACCTAACTAATACTCTGAAGGTTACTGCAGTATGTCTGTATATCAGAACAGGATATAAAAACCTGTGGTGAAATCTGAATAGAATATGGCACTGTCCATTAATAATTGTGGTACTGCAAAGACTGTCACAAACATGGTTTTAACTTGGTCCATGGCACATTTTCAAATAATAAGAATGAAATAAAGTCTAATGTTAGTGGCATCTTGCTATCTGACAGCAAAGAAATCAGCCTATATAGCCTATTTAATGCAAAAAATGACTGAATTTCAGCTTCCCGAGCCTCCAGATACAACATAACTCCAAAAACTAATAACAATAATACAATGAACAAGTAAAATATAAAAGTAATATTCACTAGAGTATTCCACACTGCCAACATTGACATTTAACACTTCACTATCAGAGACCAACACTTCTCTGCACAAAAACCACATCTTTTTAAAGTGCATCACATTGTAAAACTACAAAGTATGAGAAAAACACAGGATGTTAACAGGATGTTAAACCTGGGTGTTATCACACACTGTCAACAGCAGTAAACTAGTTCAAATAAAACTTTAAAATGACAAAAACAAATATTGAAAACAAATATTGGTTAATTTACTTGCTCTATATCTACTAGTAAAGCTCAGATCCTACAGGATATGTTAAGGTACTTACTGATGACAGCCGCTCATGAGCAGGTGCTGTAACCTGTGGCTCTTTGTTTTGATTCTGCGCGAGAGAAACTTGGAAAGGCTTTTCAAGAGCGAGCGCTTCTATGAGCTCGCTGCTGATTGGCTGTCGCGTGACGGAGACGCCGAAGAGCGCAGAAGACGCGAGTCTCACAAGAGTTTTCCTTTCCTACAAGGATACCGAGAAATTAATGCCAGCGGTAGCCCCGCTAAATCATCACTCAATCCGGTAAACCATCACTGAAATCTATAAGTCAGCTGACACCAGAAAGTCTCGTTTCCGGGGTGAATCTAATTCGGCGAATTTATCAATAAACTCCGAACCGAGGTGAGAAAAAAGGGCTTTTAGTGACGCGACAAGATTTATTACAAACATTAGCTACATTATCGATAGATAGATAGATAGATAGATAGACAGACAGACAGACAGATAGGCAGATAGATAGATAGATATATACATAGATAGACAGATAGATAGATAGCAATATTTCTTACTTTGTCTAAAGAAAGTT
>JAUMHE010000077.1:1449364-1461998 GCA_032359235.1 Enteromius mattozi
ATCTATCTATCTATCTATCTATCTATCTTTCTTTCTTTCTTTCTGTCTATCTGTCTGTCTGTCACTCCATCATTATAAATGTCTGTCTGTGTTAATTGTACGGCACTTATTATTTTGTGTTGGAAGTGGAATGGATTTGTCTTGTTACTCATTGTCTCCTGTCTGTCTCATTCAGATATTGATGACTCAAAATTCATCGGTTCCTCTGTGATCAACTCCACGTTTGCGCACAACAAGACCGGCTGTCAGATGACGTTTGATGATGACTACAGCGCGTACTGGGTCTATTTCATCAACTTCCTCGGCACACTAGCCGTGTTGCCCGGCAACATAGTCTCCGCCCTCCTCATGGATAAAGTGGGCCGTCTGAGCATGCTAGGTCAGTCATTTGAGCAGATTCACCAAACACTAAATTAAATCAACTCATCTGATATCATATTGTTGACTGTGTTTTGTGTGTTCAGGCGGCTCGATGGTGTTGTCCGGCATCAGTTGTTTCTTTCTGTGGTTCGGCACCAGTGAGTCCATGATGATAGCAATGCTCTGCCTTTATAACGGACTCAGTATATCGGCCTGGAACTCACTGGATGTGGTGACGGCCGAACTGTACCCCACCAACAGGAGGTACATGAACACACAAATACATACAATCACTAATAATCACAAGATCACAAGATGTTTTCACTTCACTCGTATCAATGCGCATGAAAAATTACTGGAAAATAAACTTTCAAAGGTAAATTATAACTGAAAAAAAAACACCCAAAAAATATATATATTTTTATAAAAAAATAATATTTATAAAAACATAATAATATATTTATAAAAAATAATATATTAAAAAATACATAGGACAAAAGCACATAAAAAAAAATAGTAAAATTACATTAAAAATGAAAATGAAAAGTAATGAAAATTACTGTTAACTTTTTTAAAAATTAGCTTTTAAAAAATGGTTACAAAAATTTTTTCACCTTTTTGTTTAAAGAATTATTCTGTTGTTTCTAGATCTCACTATGCTGCATTTATTGTAATTAAATAGTGCTGTTTTTGATTTAACTGCGTATATTACAATCATAAAAAAGTGTATTTTATTATATTTACTTAATTTAATAATCTCTACTTTATTATTTATATTGTTTTTTTTAGTTTTTTTTATTGTTAAATATATAATTTTCAGCTTCTGTCCTTTAGATGATAAAAAACTTACTACAACTTGTCACTGTTAGTACTGTTAATGCTGCTGGTGCTGCTAACACTGGTTGTGTGTGTCTCGTGCAGAGGGACTGGCTTTGGCTTTTGTAATGCCATGTGTAAGCTGGCTGCAGTCATGGGGAATCTAATATTTGGGTCGTTGGTGGGAATCACAAAGTCTATCCCGATCCTGCTGGCGTCATCTGTGCTGGTCGCTGGAGGCCTGGTGGGTCTGCGGCTCCCCGACACCCGCTCCAACGTCCTGATGTGACCCCACCACATCTGTGACCTCTGACCCTGAGTTGCCACGGAAACATGCAGGACACGCTCAGGGTGCAGGTGGAGGCGACTACGACATCTTTGCTTTGTTGTGTTATTTATTCATTTAGAGAGGTTTGTTCTCTTTTGGCTTGCCCAGTTTAGATTAAAGCTAGATTTTGATGCCTTCACTGTAAATCAAATGTTATGATGTTTGGCAAAAATCTGTTTTTGGACTGTGAGTTTTTGACCTAATCTGGGAGGGCAGAATTATTATTTATAATTATTTATGAAAATTCAGCTGTTTATTTACTTTTTTATTATTTTATCTGTCTAGTTTTAGCTGAAGACAAAAAAAAAAAAATTCAGGTGATTTTAATATTTTTTCATTAATTTTAAAATGAAAACACTTTAATTTTCTTGATGCTTTTAAACTCAGACGAGAGTATAAAAAGGCCATTTAGAGATGTAGACATTAGCGATAACTGCTTTTATTGTTAGCGTAGGTCCGATTCTCCGGTGACTTCCACCGAAACATTTCTTAAACAAGGCGATAACGCTTATCCAGTTTACATTTTCTGCTTTTTCTAATGATTTAGCTAGCAGAAGAACACCGACACGCTTCGACTTCATTCTTGCCTTTGTGAACTTTGTCATCGATGTAGCTGAAACGGACTCCATTCGGTGTTTGTCTCTCTCGGTTTAAGGGTTAAAGATGTCTTGTTAACCCTAGTTCTAGCTGCTAAGCGTCCATGTGCAAACTCTTCCTCGGAAAACTGAATGGCCTTTGCTTCCTCTCCGTGCCTCCTTCCTCTTAAACCCCTGCCGTCGGCTTCTCGTAGGTTGTAGCGATCCATCGTGCAGCAGAACTGAGCACGTGTCCAATTTCATTTTGGAATGCTCTACTGCTCCAGTAGGTGGAAATATGTCGCGTTTCGCCGTTTCATCACATTCCACTGAAAGTTTGTACATGTGATTGTGCAATATGACAGGACGTGATACTGTGGAAGCTTGTTTCGCCACTGAACAAAACATATAAAAGGTAATTCAGACTTTTTTTGTAATTGTGAGGAATAAAATCAGAATTGGGGAAAAAAAAGGAGAAAAAGTATATATATGTAGTTATGATTTTATTTGTTGCAATTGAGAGTTTATATACCGCAATTCTGACTTTATAAATTTGCTATTGTGAGATTATATCGCAATTATTAGAGAAATGTCAGAAGTGCAAGTTTATATCTCCCAATTCTGACTTTATTTCTCACAATTGCAAGTTTATCTCGCAGTTCTGACTTTTTCTCGTAATTGCGAGTTTCTGTCTCATAATTCACACTTGTTTCTTGTTGGCTAATTGCGAGTTTATATAACACAATTCAGACTTTTTCTCAGTTGCAAGTTTACATCTCGCAATTCCGATTTTCTTCTCGCAATTCTGAATTTTTCTCACAGCTGTGAGTTTATATCTCACAATTGTGACTATTGCAATTCCGATTTTTTCCTCGTAATTCTGGCATTGTAATTTGCAATTGTGAGGTTATATCATGCAATTTTGACATGTTTGCATAATTGTGTTTATATCTCACAATTCTGACTATATTTCTTGCGATTACAAGTTTATCTCGCAATTCTGATTTTTTCTCATAATTGCGAGTTTATTACGCATTACTGAGAAAAATCTGAAATTCTGAGTATATATCTCACAATCGCAAGTTGGCATCTGGCAATTCAGAATTTTTCTCACAATTCAGACTTTTTCTCAGTTGTGAGTTTTTATCTGTATTGCAATTATGATTTTGCAATTGCAACTTTTTATCGCGCAATTCTGACTTTCTTTATTGTAATTGCAAGTTTATATCCCACAATTCTGACTTTGTAACTCGCAATTGCGACTTCATATCGCGCAATTATGATGTCAGAATTGCGAGATAAAAAGGCGCAATTGCCTTTTTATTCAGTGGTGGAAACAGGCTTCCATATGATACGGCCGCATCGTAGATAATAATAAAAGCCATTCAGCCTGGTCTGATCTTGATGACGTACAGGCCCTGCTGCTGCTGTCTACATGCACTGAAGTACACTAAACACCAGAAACATACTCCACACAAGTACACTAGTCTGCTGCGTCAATCTGAGACATTTCAGAGGGAGTCTACATTCACGTACTTGTGTATAGATATGTTTCTGGCCTAATTTAAAGATATTTTATTGTGTGTATGTCGGGAAAGTAAAGGTAAACTTGTTTTGAACTTATCATGGGCGACAACATTTGCTGTACACGTCTAAATGTTGTAAAGTGTTGCCTGTTGAGTTGAAACATTATTTTTCATTGTCAGATGCGTATGCAAATGTCTCCTCATGTGTATGTGTAGATATCTTATATGAACATTATTTTCTGTCTATAGATGTTTATTTTGGCTGGTTGTGTGATTTTCGGGGTGCTATTTGAGCTAACAAGAGGATTCAGTGTCATGCAGGTATTTTTTCTGCAGAGTTTGAACAAATCGAGTTAATGGGAGGAATTAATTCCAAGTTAGGAAATGTTGGTTTGGTGAATCTGTTTTGTTTTTATATAAATTTCTGAACAAATTCAAGTGGCCTATCTGAAAAATACAAAAGGAGTGTGATATCTTGTGGTTAAATACACCCGTGCATGTGCGTATTGAGACTTTGTGTTGCTGTGATTTTGTCTGTTGTGCTTTCGCCATGAGTTTATTTCCTGATTTGAAAGATGAATGTTTAATTATTGTGAGCGTGTGATGTCGTTCTGAACTGGGTTTTGATTGGTTGTGGATCTGGCATGCCAACGACACGTCTGCCGTCAAATTCATTTTGTCAAGGTGTCTGTGACGTCACTGGCCAAATATCTCTGATATATATGATTTTATTTTGAAAAGAGAGAAAAAAGTGCCATGTACAGTGTGAACGGAAACTGAGGTGGATGTACTGCTATTAAAGAGTTTCATTATAAGACTCTATATAGAGTGTCTGCTTATTTTTTTAGATAACTCTGGGTGTAAAATTCTAAATTACATGTTTACAAATTGAATTTACTTTACCTGACTTCATAAACTGATATTCTGGATCACATAAGATAATAACTCATAATACGTAATCTGAAGTATATGAAGCTAATCAATTACACACAACCTGCTTGAACTGCTAAAAAAAAAAGGAAGAAAGAAAAAAGTGGGTATCAAAATGTGTTATTGTGACCTCTAGTGGTGAATGTGAGTACAATAAAATGGTCTTGTGGTAATAAAATCTGGAAAAAAAGATAAATATATTACATATAATAATAGTAATATATAATACATCAGGAAATAGCTAGAAAAAATGTTAATTTGTGAAACGTTTTTTTAATAAAATATTTTCTAAAGAACACTAAAATAATCTCATTAAAATATTAATATATATAAAAGTTATATAAATAATAATAAAAATATCTAACACCTAAAAAGGAGCTAGAAGAACTTGCTAATAATTTGTGAAAGATAAACTAAAATATGTTCTAATGAATTTGATGAACACAAATAATAGATAAACCTCGACAGTAGATGGAGCACAAGCTCCAAACATCTCGCATTTTGATAGGGTTGAAGTACGAACTAGACTCCTGTACTTTTATTGGACCGGGACTATGTTGAAATGTGCAGTGTAATTCTGTAAGGACATACAGGTTTGAATCTGTTCATGTCTGAGTGACTCAAGGACAGTTTAATCCTGCAGGAATGTTACACTGAAACTAGATGCCAGCGCCTCTGTCTCTGTCTGTCTTTATGTCGCTGTTCTTGCTGAAAAACAGCTCAACATAATAATACACAACATAATAATATTATTAATATAAGAATATTAATATAATATTATTATAAATTATATTACATTTAACATAAAAACGTATGTTATTTATTACATTAATAATAATATTTATTATCAACATCTTCAAATTGCAAAATAATAACAACATTATAAAAATGCACATTATAATTATTACTATAAAAAATATTACATTAAACAAAAATCTATACATACATTAAAAATATAACAAAAATAAAATAATATGCATACTAAATAAAATAAATATTTATTTTAACAAATAATTAAATATAAAACCAATTATTCATTATCAGAATTATATTTAATTAGTTTTTATTGTTTATATAACTATTAAAAACAATATTAATATTACTGAACCATTCTGTTGCTTATAATGGTCATAGATGTAAATCACGGCTGATATGAGATCAGTTTTATCCTGGATTTGTGGTTTGACCCTTGTAAAGTCTTCGGGGTCTTTTTGACCCGCAAATGATGTTCGCCAAAATTTAAAAAATAGTTCTCTTCACCCAGATGGTTTGAGACTTTCTACAGCGGTAAACACTTGCTAGATCTACAAAAGAAAAAAAAAATGGAATGATATCTTGATTTTATATTAGTGTAAAAAAAGCCACACTTAGGGTCTTACACTTAGAAACTAAATGTAATTTTGTAACAAAATAATTGGGTTTTTGTAAACAAATTTCTTCACATTTTTGTAGTGTATTTTGAGTACTTTTCATGTTTTTATAATTTCTATAAAAAAAATATTACAACAGCTTTTTATGCAAAAATTTTATAAAAGACTCACATTTCTAATTTTGCTTCACAGGGATAACATAGATCATTTGACATGGTTTAGTGAAAGATCTTTTGGAAAATGCAGTTTTGAAATGAAAAACTAAATCTCATTTTTACCAGTAGATGGCTGCTGAGCTCCACTATTTGCTATTTGACCATCTGAAAGATATATTTTCGTACGTTTTTTATCTACATATAATGAAATCACAATTATAACCATAAAATAAATTTTTGTCAAAGTTTTTGTTCTGAAGAAAACCTGAAAAACTGAACAAGAGTGCTAAAAAAAAGTGCTAAACTTCTACAAAAATGGTTATAATTGTGATTTCATAATCTGTAGATATGATTCCAACTGAAAAAAACTTGTGAAATAATATCTTTCAGTTGGTCAAACAGCCAATAGTGGAGCTCTATAGCCATCTACTGGTAAAAAAATTTTTTTTTCATTTTAAAACTGCATTTTCCAAAAGATGAGCAAAAATCTTACACTAAACCATGTGAAATGATCCATGCTATCCCCACAAAGGAAAATTAGAAATGTGGGTATTTTATAAAGTACATTTTTACAAAAACATTTTTAAAAACAATATCAAATAAAACTATGATAAATTATCCAAAAACTACACAAATGTGAAGTAAAAACATTAATAAACAAAATAAATCTCTAAAGACCCCGAAGACCCTGAGTGTACACCCCATTTAAAGATCGTACAAGGGTTAAACAGGATTTGGAGTTGTTAAAGTCGGGTTCAGACCAGCAAACTCCTCTCTGGAGTTTTGATTGTTTCTGTGATCTTCATGATCTGGATTCCAGGCGTGTCTGAGGATAATTCTGCGTCCCAGTGGATCCTTTCCACATGGATACTAACTGGCAACCATATAGCAACTCCATGGCATCTATTCAGAATGTCCTAGTAGCCACCTAGCAACTCCCTGGAAACCATCTACAACAACATAGCAACCACATAGTAACTCCCTGGCAGCATATTGCAACTATTCATAACATCTTAGTAAGCTCATAGCTTCCTTGGCAACCACTAATATTCTGTCAACCATATAACAGCATCCTAGTAACCACATAGAAACTCCCTGGCAACCACTTTTACCACACTAGCAAACACATTGCAACTCTCCAGCACCCTAGAAACTCCCTGGAAACCAAATAGCAACTCCATAGTAGCCATCTAGAACACCCTAGTAACCACATAGCAACACCATGGCAACATCTAATGACACCATAGAAACACCATTTAGCAACCACTTCAACCGTTCTGTGTCCTAGCAGCCACATAGAAACTTTCTGGCAGCCACCTATAACACCCTAGCAACCATATAGCGACATGCTAGTAACCACATAACTACTGTGCCCTGGCAAGCTCCTAGAACACCCTAGCAACCACATAACCACTCTGTGCCCTAGCAACCAAAAAGCAACTCCCTGGCAACCACCAAGAACACCCTACCTTCCATGTAGCGACATGCTAGCAACCACATAACTACTCTGTGACCTAGAAATCTCCAAGAACACCCTAGCAACCATATAACAACATCCTAGCAACCACATAATTACTCTGTGCCTTAGAAATCTCCAAGAACACCCTAGCAACCATATAACAACATCCTAGCAACCACATAACTAATCTGTGCCCTAGCAACCATATAGCAACTCCCTGGCAACCACCAAGAACACCCTACCTTCCATGTAGCGACATGCTAGTAACCACATAACTACTCTGTGCACTAGCAATATCCCAGAACACCCTAGCAACCAAATAACAACATCCTAGCAACCACATAAATGCTCTGTGCCCTAGCAACCACATAGCAAGTCCCTGGCAACCACCAAGAACACCCTAGCAACCATATAGCAACATGCTAGCAACCACATAACCACTCTGTGCCTTAGCAACTTTCTGCCAACCACCTATAACACCCTAGCAACTATATAGCAACACCCTAGTAACCATATAGCAATGCTGTGCCCTAGCAAGCCCATAGCAACTCCCCTGCAACCACCTAGCAACACCTTGACAACCACCAAGAATACCATAGTACTGTATCATACAGTAGCAGTTGGCACAGACAAGCACTGCTCACTTTTTTTCTTCATAACATGTCAGAATCTAGTTGATCTGGTTCCTGTAGTTCATCTATCACACACTAGGTCAGATCTGAAAATAAAATGCCTGACATTCTGAATGCAGCACATGCATGTTTACGATCACGAACATGTTATCTGTGTTTCAGAGCAGTTCACAGCACACTCTGGACTACAGAGGATTTATCAGCTGTGTGTGTGTGTGAGTATACTGCATCTGTCATTACCTCAAATCCTTTTTTTTTATTAATAAATAAATAAATTACATATAAATATATACATATAATGTATTTATTCATTTAAATAATGCACACAATTATGCAAATAAAGATTTTTTTTGTGTCTGTCTTTCTTTTGTCTTGTAATGTGGAGGAAAAAAACAACGCTTGCTCTGTCTTCTAGACTCAAGTTTTGGGTTCACTCCTCCATGGGCAGAAAATGTCACGTAACCTTTGACCTTTTGACAAGGCGCCTTTCATTTCTTTCTTCCAGCTTGCTCGCGAATAGACAAATGTTTCTTTTTCCTCATTTTACGTCTTATAAATATCCACTGTAATGTCGAGGCCCAAAAGTTGAGACTGAGAGGACGGACACTCCTCTGTCCTCAGTGCTGCAGGATTAAAGCAAATCTAGGTTACAGTGTAACACAGATCCTCACATACTGAGCTTATGTAACACTATGACCAACAGGTTAGCTTTTAAATGCAGGTGTCGGAAACTATAACTTTACATATTTCACTCTATATTCTCAGTAAATCTATATATCTATATTTACTCTCTCTATATTATATATATAAATCAAGTGCATGTCATCATTCTGATACGAAGGCAGCAGTTTATACACATCTAAGTTTATAATGAGGCATTTCGTAATTCATTTTGACACGTTTATAAAACATCTCGGATTGATAAGACAATATTTTCAGTGAAGGGTGTTTTGCAGCTGATTACAGAGAGGCTTTTCCGGCCTCGGTCTATGTCTTGAACCAATATGTAATTATGTAGTAAACGTCAGTGCTGAAAAAAAAAGAACATTTTAAAACAGATAAATAATTTTATTACAAGGCTGACTAAAATACATTATTTTTTATAAAATATCTGTTTTTAGATATTTGTAAAATATTATTTTTTACAGACAAACTGTCTGTGCTTTAATGTATTTTTCAGAGCCACTTGCTGCAGATTTCTCAGTTACAAGTAGATGGCAACAAGTGTATTACTAGTACATACTGAATCATTCAGTCACGATTCATTTGTCTTTATGAATGAGTCATTAAATCATTCACTCAATCAATAATGCTGATTTATTTATGAACAAAACAAGTCATTAGGAACGAGTCATTGAATCACTCACTCAACTAAAAATAAAGAGTGAATCATTCATTAGCTTTTATCATTCTAATAACTAACCAAGCTGTTGCAAGTTGATATTTTATCACATATATATTTAACAAATTTTGTAAACAACATAACATTTAATGTTAAATATCATTTATTACTATTTAAAAAAATTATTTTGTTCTAACATATGATGTTACATTCTCTTCTCTTTAATCTTTCCCTGTCTAGCTGCCAGATATATATATATATATATATATATATTAAAAAAAACTTGTACTTATTTGAACAATGCTTAAAACGTGGTATTACAAGCTCCATTTGTAATGAATGAATGAATAAATGCAAATGTATATTGTTCTTTAGTTAGCCTCCTTTCATAAAAAAGTTTTTCTTTTACTAAAAAAACATGTTTTAAAATCTAATATATATTAAATAAAAATATCACAAATAAAACGTGTATTATGTCGTTTGTAAGCATCTCACGTTTTGCAGCTCTCTCTCTCTCTCTCTCTCTCTCTTTCTCACATACACACGCACACACACACACACACACACACAAAACATTGCTGAGAGGGAGAAACAGGTCAAGAGGCATCAGCTCTCACAAACTCTTTAAACTTTAAACGTTTAACCCGAGCGCGGAGGAACGGAGCCCCTGACGCCGCCTGGGTGAGTGTTTGTTCGGGATTCATCCGCTGCGTTCTCGGGGTTTGACGATTGTTTTTCTCCGGTTTCTATGGACTATGGGAGAGGTTTGAGGACTTTGAGCTGCACTTGTTCCTCCGCGGCAGGTTTATTCCTCCTCTACACGACAATACGCGTCAGTTTTACTCTCCACAGCTGTTTGAACGCGTTCAGTCGCTGCTTTATTCAGTGTTACTTCATATGTGGTTCAAAAACAACCGAACAAAAGAGAAATGTTTGCTTGTTTTAAAGAACAGACGCTCATTGGCTGACAGCGACTCTGCTGTCTTCTTTCGTCTCTTTTAACTGTTTGCATAGGTTCATTCAAACACTGCTAACTTGGTTAACCTGCTTGGGTCGTACTGTTTGATTAGTTGTGGGTTTTTTAATGTGAGGCTGGCATTTTAGGGTCATACGGAGGTCTGCAGTCAAACTCGCATAAATTATCCCAGACTTTTCATCTGAACAACAAAAGAGTCTTCTAGTTCAAAATGAGACCACATTTTTGAACAGGCTTTTTTCCTTTGTGCGTTTTGTGCAAGTGCTAGTTGAGAAGTAGTCAGGTTGTTTAAACTGGGTAAAATGTAAGCTTTGCTAAAGTATTTGGTGACAAGGACATGAACCTACAACATGTTTTAAATGTTCATATGAGGTGCATTAAGTAAAATAAGTAGTAAAATCATTCATGCATGTAGTTTCTCAATTAATAATATGGCTTATAATTGCATGTATAGTAGGCTAGTCTAAAAATGTTGTTTAAAATAGAAAATGTAAGTGCTTTAAATGTCACTGGTTGTCTCTTGTTTGAACTGCATGAATCTTCCTGTTTTTTTCTAAACATGTTTGTAGATACACAGAGATCGACTCTTTCGTATCTCAGAGCAGGTGCCTGAAGGCTGTCTAAAATAGAAGCGGGTAAAAGTGGCTCGTAAGTGGAAGAATATAGCCTGACGTGAATTGTTGGCTGTCAGTAGTTATCATTAAATGGCTGTGTGTCCATGACCTCTTGACCCCTTATGCCTAAAATCTGACCTCTGTAAATACAGAATTAATTCTTTAAATCAGGACTGCTTGGTATTTTGCCGTAAATTATGTAAAAGCTGAAATGGTTGTGTGAATCTGTTTGAGATAAACATAAGGTTATATTTTAAATAAAAATCATCACTATTATTAGAACAGATTTGAAGTTTAGCATAATCACATTTTGACATGTAACTTAATACAAGTGCATTTCAGATTATAATTGGCACTATTCATTGTTGTTGGGCTTAATTTATGTTGTCATAGACATTTACATAACTGATGATTTATTATTACAGTTTCAAAGGGATGACAAGTTTTAGGTACATTTTCAAAAACATTACAGGATTTTTTTTTTTTTTGGAAACTTTCTGAAAATTTTGGAGATTGTTTTGGAAACTTTCCAGAAGTTCCCAGAAATTAAACCTAATTATTAAAATTTTGTATTAATAGTAGTAATAATATATTTTTAATATTATTAATTACAAATATTATTTTATTATTTATTTGTGAATTAATAAGAGAAAGTTTGGTTTAAATTTAAGAAGTAGAGGTCACTGCCATTATTTATTGGTAGGTCACCAAATTAATAGTCAAATGACTTGGAGAGAGAAAAATATAGATTGATGGATAGAAAAAAACATATTCGTAGTTAACCTACTGTTTTGCATTTTACATTAATTAATTTACAAATGCATATTATGTGCATTTTCTGTATTCGTGTAATCCTGAATAGCAACGGTACAGTATCTGTCTGGATTATTTGACAGAATTATATTTGATAGACTAATATGCTACACTGACAACAGTGTAGCATATTACTATTTGAAATGCTTGTATGCTGTTTCACATGCTATTTTTTTTTCTTTTAAATAGAATGCAGTGCAGTAATCTAGTAATTTTATTCTGAGCACAACCTTGATCTTGATATGTGCTGTAATAATTAGAGCAGATGCCATCACTCGCCTGCCCCCCGATGGGTTCATTGGTGTTAAATTAGTCCCTCGGGACATTTTTAATGAGGAAATTATCTTATGAGTGGGTCGTATAGCGTATGTTCTTCTAAACATGGTTTATGTCGATGCACAGGCTGACAATGACCTGCCTTCATGGTCCAACGTGATAGAATCACGTAACCCAGATGAGCTGGCACTGGGTCAGACAGGCACCCAATATCCCTGTGAACCCGTCGATAAACACAACCAGCCTTTCAGAACAAAACCACTGACATTCAGACCTGTTTACTCGCTTCTTTTAAAGGAATACTTCACCTGAATGTGACAAAGCTTTTTTTTTTTTTTTTCATCATTTTTTAAGAAGAAAACTATAAATAAATAAATACATATAAATACAGTGAGTACGGAAAGTATTCAGACCCCCTTAAATTTTTCACTCTTTGTTATATTGCAGCCATTTGCTAAAATC
>JAUMHE010000077.1:1462650-1475983 GCA_032359235.1 Enteromius mattozi
AAATCTGCAAAAATGTCAACAATTCTGTGTTTTTCTGTCAATATGGGGTGCTGTGTGTACATCAATGAGGGAAAAAAATGAACTTAACTTAAGGAAAACAGTAAAAGTTTGTGTATGCAAGAGCTGTTGAAACTTTAGCTTTAAATGTAATTCGTCTGCTGAAATTTAAATAATTTTTTCTGCAAATAGAGAAAGTGCAAAAATAAAAACTTAAAAGTGTATTTTGAATATTCTTTCCACTAATCTGAAAGAACACTTTATGAAATGCCAAATGCATGACCGATGCTTGAAAAAAAGAAAAAGGTTTTGCATGTATAGGATCTAGTTTTGAAACAATCAATGCAGCGATTGACCATCTTTCGACTTGAATTGAAGCGATAGCAGGGGTCTCTCATTAGTTTCGACCACTTTCTGCATGCTAGTGAAATGCAATCTGACCCAGACCCCTGCATCGATGGCCTAACCGCTGTCCGACCCTGATTTAACGCTCCGTCCACATTGTACATGATGAAAAAGACCCGTCCACTGCGTCTAATGTTCCCTGACTTCACAGAAGTGCCACTCTGGAGATTTGTGAGCCGAACACAGTCGTGCTTTGTGTCCTTCTGCCAGCATCCCTCTGTCTCCCAGAGGAGTATGGAGAGAAGGATCTGGACAGATAGGAGGTCTCCCTTATTCTGTTACTTTTCTGGAAAATAATTACCCCTCTAATCTGACCGAGGGCTAGTGTATGTTGCCCCCGACACCTGCACAGGCCTCAGATCAGTTACATTTTCTTCAGATGGCTGCTGTTTCTGGTTCTTTTCTTGAAAAGACAGAGCAAGTAAGCAGCGCTTGGTAATCGATAACAGGGCTGAATAAAAATGAAGGCCTGAGGCCAGTGAGAGCGTCACGCTTCAGCAGACAAACCAGTGCCGTGGGTCCCTGCTACGGTAGTGGCCATACAGATGTGTTTTATGCCTTGCAAACTTAAATCATTCATTCATTCATTCATTCATTAAAATTCAAATCATTAGTGTGTGTGTGTGTGTATATATATATATATATATAAAATAAAAAGTTTTTGCTTGCATAATACTGTTTAAATATTAAATATATGTGTATTTATAATATAAATTGTATGAATATAAATATAGACATGTAAATATTTTCAAAATGTATACTGTATGTGTCCATTTATAAATACACAGAACACCTACATATACATATATTGTGCCAGCAAAAACTTTTATTTCGGATGTGATTAAACGTTTGACAGCACTAATATATGTATATATGTGTGTTTTCATTTCATTTCAGTTTTAGTAATTGTAAAAACTAATTTTTGTTTGTCAATATTTTTTTCTTATCTAATGTTTATATTTGATTTTATGTCAGATTTATGTCAGTGATTTACACTGAATTCATAATTCAGTGTAGCTTAATTGTATTTTTTTATTACAGTTTTAGTACTTTTTTACTTTTTTAATACACGTTTTAAAAAAAAAAATCTAATATTGTATTTTTAATTTTATTTCAGCTTTATTTCAAGTACTGAAATTGATTTTTAATGGTGTATAACACAGATTGGTAGTTCTACTGACAGTACTGTGAATATATTAAACAAGAAGTAATGCTTTACATTGTTTTTACATTCATGAATTAGCATGTCATCCATACGCTTCCATTTTTTTTCAACTGAAAAAGTGTTTAGATGACATAGTTAAGCTACAGTTGTATAATCTGCATGTAATTTTTGTTGCAAATATTTGTGTATTACTGTATGCAGACTTAGGTCAGTAAGATATTTAAATGTCTTTATGCTCACCAAGGCTGCATTTATTTGATCAAAAATACAGTGAAAACAGTAAAAGTGTGAAATATTGTAACAATTTAAAATAGCTATTTTCTATGTAATATATAAATACACATTTAAATGTGATTTATTTGTGATCAAAGCTACATTTCCAGCATCATTACTCATTCGTCTTCAGTGTCACATGATTCTTCAGAAATCAATCTAATATGCTGATTTGGTGCTCAAGAAACAGTTCTGATTATTATCAATGTTGAAAACAGTTGTGCTACACAATATTCTGTGGAAACTGGCTGTTTTCTTCAGTAGGGTCATGTGTTGGTCAAATGGTCACATAGAGTTTCTCTGATGTTTTTGCTTCTTACTGTGTTTTTCCTACTTTTTTTTAAAATGCGTTTTTCCCTCCCTGTTCTTCTTCTTCGCTTCTGTCATTTTAAGGCCCACACACAAATCTATATCTTATTTTTCATTGACCCTTATCCTGTGGTTTCCATGTATTTCTTGGCATGTGAAGAAACTCCTGGTAGCTGGAGGCCAGGGGTGTGTGAATCTGTAGTGGAATGCATTAGTTAAAGCCAGAGAGATTTGGTACAAACCACCCAATTTGAACCACTCAAGCACTTTAAATGTTTTCTTTAAATGGAATTCAGCAGGCTGAATGTTTTGATTTGGTTGCTGAAAAAGTGCCTATATGTGAGGTGATTGAAAAATAAGAGGTCCATCAGCTAATCAGTTGGTGGATGGAATAATAAGAAGATCTGAACTATGTATATGGAAGTAAATAGGGTAAGTTTGGTTTTTAATGAGTGTCAGGTTGTTTCGGGTCACAGGATGACACTCATGCTTGTGTGGGCTAATCATTTTTAACCTCAGATTCCTAAAACAGGCTCATTCCAGAGGTAATCGATTTATTGGCTGAAGGGAAGGCCATTCTGGCTGTTTTGAAGCATCTCAAAGCACTCATTGTGTTGGGCTGACTTGATTTCTCTTGCGTGCCACGAGTTATCGGACATGGGTGTTGTTTATTACCAGATAAGACTAATGGCAGCAAATTCTTTCTTGGGAAATGATAATGATTATTCCCTTTTCGCATTTAGAGATTCCAGGGAAACATTGTCTGGTCTTTGTGCACTCTCAGCAAAATAGTTCACCCATAAATGAACATTTGCTTAACATGTGCTCACCCACAGGTCACCCAAGATCTAGGGGAGTTTGTTTCTTCGTCAGATTTGGAGAAATGTAGCATTGCATCACTTGCTAGTCAATGGATGCTCTGCAGTGAATCAGTTCTGAATCAGGAGAGAAATCTGCACTGATAAAACATTCAAAACGGTCTAAAACAGTTCTGAACAAAGATGTGGGTGTGTGAGAGACAACAGAAGATGGACTTTTACATTGGAAGAAACCTTATTATTGGTTCATTTCTTAGTTAGCAGCAATGGTTTGAATGTTTTCCTAAAAACATCCAGTTTTTGGCTTCACAAGACTTTAACTGATGGACTGGAGTGGTGTGGATTATTGTGATGTTTTTATCAGATGTTTGGACCATTAATTTTATTAATGAGTTAATTAATACCACTGTTTTGCGAGTTGTTTAGGGAGTTGAGCAGTAAAACAAGAATTTAGAGATGAAATACTTCTGAAGGGAGTGTTTGAAAAGAAACAGATCTGTAGAAGAAAGAGCGGCCAGTGTTCTTGGGCCAAACATCTTGAGTCAGAGAAGCTGTATTTTACAATTTTGTAGCATTTATTTTTCTCCCTGAAGCTCGTCAAGGTCTCTTACACCAAAGCAGTCATAATTTAGTTTAACATGATCATTTTCAGCATTTTCGCTGACCTTTTTATCTTGCTAGCTCTATCCAAGTGCACTATATTCCAAACGACAGCTCTCAGATCTCATTTGCACTTACTTATAGTCTATTGCTTTCAAATTTGTCAAATAATGATCATGCACAATGTGATTTTGTAAAATGATAATGTTGTGAAAAACGTAATAATGTAGGCCTAATTAAAAATGATGTAATTATACTTGTTTGGCTTCAGAAGACTTTTAGAATATAACTTGGCAATAAAGGTTATTGGAGATGTAACATTTAATTTGATGTACTTTCTGTTTCTTTAATTACTTGCTAGCAAATCCTGAATGAAAACATCCTGTTTTCCATCCTATGAGGTCAGAATTTGATTGAGAACTGGCAGGATCTGTATCTTTGCTTGTGTTTTCTGAGAATCCTGTGACCTTGTCAGTTGGGGTGGTTACGAACAGTTAAACCATGTGTGATGTTGTTACCAGAAAGACACACGGGACACAATTACAAACAACATCTACTCTAGTACACTGACTCATGGTCATTCAGGCTGTTCAGGGCCCATTGCGTTCTTAAGTGTTACATTGTAACTTTATCCAGAATTCTAGAATGTTGAGTGCAACATTGTTAACCAAAACATTAATAATAACATGTTAATGCGTTTTTGCGATTGCGTTTGCATTAAAAACAGGATTTATCTTTTAAAATATCTCCATTTGAAGAGTTTGCTGTAGTCATACTCTAACGTTCACCACTCGAAGCTTCCCAGTCCATTCAGACGCTTATCACATATCTGTAGCTTTACACTCAATCAAAAGTCTGTTGTCTGAGGGCTTGTTTTATTGCAGACCTGATGTAATTTCACTGGTACACCTCCCTTTAAAATTAAAACAAGGAGTCACAATCTGTATCCGTTCTTCCAGAACAGTGCTTTCGGAGAGAGAAGTTATTAGTTCAGACTGAGCCAGCAGGTACAAGGAAAGACAGGCAAATTAAATTTGGTAAATGATTGGCATGTAGATGATACACAGTTAAACAAACGCACAAATGCAAATTTTTTTTGTGCAAATACTATTTGTCATTCTCTGCCCTTAGATGATCTATTGTGAAATAACATGAACATTTTTATTGTTCATTAAAAAGTCTCAATTTTATTAAATCTAGGCATGTGGAATTACAAAGAAATGGAAAGTATTACGTTGAAATAAAATGACTGGACTAGCAACCTACTGTAATGATCTTTATTTTATTTAGAAAATACTTTAGAAAATCCAATACATTTTTTACATTTCAAATTTCGGTTTTATAAATCAGTTGTTGTTTTTTTACGTGATAAAAAAAAAATGTATTGTATTTAAAAAAAAATATTATGTACAAAAATATTCATGAGGATATTTACATTGGCCTTTTCATGAATTAAAATTGAGCTCAAAATAATGTAATATTTGATACATTTTCTAATGTTATTTTTCCATAACTTGCCTTTGAAAACGAGTATACTGCTGGAACTGAGGGGAAAAAGTGCATATATCTGCTTCAGATATATATAATTCAATAGTTTGATAGTGATATTGTGCATTTCTAATCAAAACACCACTGAAATATCTGCTGTGCTCTGCTAATCTGAATGTTTCCAGACTCATTTTAATTGCTAAATCCACACAGAGCAGTTTCAAGTTTTGCGTTCTGTTCAGGAGTCTGTGTTGCTGTCCCTTGTGTAGTGGTTAAATTTAGGATAGAAATGCGATAAGAGTGGATCAGCTTGAAACCAGAACTCTGCCCAGCCCTGGTTAGAGGGTCCGTCTCAGTGCATTGAGGACACACTGTGACCCTGTAAACAATAGAAACACAGCAAACACTGACCCAGCCCCCTCTGTGCTGCGTGTGCATTGATTATATTCTGCTGTCAGCCGTCTCAAGTGTGCACGACGATACACACACACACATACAAGCGCACCAGCTGATCTGCCGTTATTGTTTTGCACCTGTCATAGAAGCTTCAAACGGTGTGTGTGTGAGCATATTATTATCTGACATTCATATTTAATTGTTGCTTTGACTGAAAGGGAACGTTGAGGTTAAACCGTTTTGATTTGAGAGCCGTTTCTGCACGACTGTGACGTTTGGCACATGTTTTCTCAGAGAGAGAGTGAGAGAGGGAGTGAACGAGAGGGAAAGGAGGAGGTCTGAATGTCTTCTCATTGCAGTTCAGACCTCCAGAGCCAGACACAACCATCAACCTTTATGACACCCAGAAAATTGCAGATTTACTCTAAATTATACACAAGCCTGGGAGCAAACAGACACGTATGAGACCAGCAGACTCTGAAATGATTCTGTCTTGCTTTTTTGCATCTTTGTGGATTTTGTGGTCGTCTTCTCTGAGCCTCAGAGCGTCTTTACCGGCACTTGGTGAGTTTACATTTAATGCTTTTTGGTTTTGAGGGGGTGTTATTGAATGCATATTGTGAATTTAACATATAGACAGTAGATTAATTGGATATTTGAAGGCGTTTGGTGAGTTTAATGTTTCATGGATGTTTTTGGATGCATATTGCCCATTTTAGTAACATATGGAGTAGCATTTTTTGTGTTCTTTTAGTTATTTCTTTTAAGGCATTTGGTGAGTTTAGATAATGTTTTTTTTGGAAAGTTGTTGGATGCATATTGCGAATTTAACATGGGCAATAGATTAATTTGCAGACTTGTACATTTCTGTTGGATGATTAAAGGCATTGTTTAAATAATGTTTTTTGGATGTTTTTGGAACCATTAGATTAGTTGATCATTTGCACATTATAGGTTAGTTATTTGTTAGAAGTCATTTTTTTTATGTTTAATGTTCCTTGTCTTTTTGGATGTTATTGGATGAATGTTGCTAATTTAACACATTGTCAATCAATTAGGTAAGAACTTGCGCTTTTTGGGTTCTTTTAGTCATTTCTTCTAAGGCTTTTGGTGGGGTGTTATTGAATGCATATTGCAAAATTAACATAGGCAGTAGATTAATTGTAGACTTGCACATTTTATAGATTCTGTTGGATGTCTGAAGGCATTTTCATTTAATGCTTGGATGTTTTTGGGTACTAGAGTTGCGCGATATGGTAATTTTTCATATCGTCATATCGCCAGCCTGTGAAATCACCGATGGGTGGGTGGGGGCAAGAGAGAGACTCTCTGTACTTATCACAGGCTATTTGGTGATTTTAAACCGCGGGTATGTGAGAGAGAGAGAGAGAGAGAGTGCCTGGAAGCACCAATAACCCAAAATACCATACTTTCAAACATTTAAAAAAATTGACATGTTAAATATAAAAATATTTAAAACAGCTAGTTCATATATTCAGATACAGCAGTCATACACTGTTAATATATGACCACGTGTCCTACAATTTTTCCGCTTTGGCGCATCCTCGCAGAAATTATCAGTCTAAAAATCAGACAAGGTGAAAATCTAAAGTAGATTTATTTTAAAGACCAACAGACCTAAATATTGGACATAAATGAACACGTTAAAGATAGCCGAAGTTTATATTTTTGGAGTAAAGTTAAATTAAACGGATACATAAGTGACATGCTGTTTCATGTTCATTCAGCTGTTAAAGATGTCTGAAAGATGTTTCTTTTAGCACTAATAATTTGTAAATAAAGGTTTACCATTCTGCAGTTCAATTTTGTTGTGGGTTTAATTTTAGAGTCCGTTTTTAAAACATTTTCAATGAGGAGGAGGAGCCTGAGTAAAAATAGCGGGGCAATTCGATAATGGTAGCCCAATAAAAACAGGCCGCCTAATAATAATAATAATAATAATAGTTTTATTCATTAATAGGAGAATGAGCCCATTTGGTATCGTCGATATCTCTGACTAACGTCGATACATGATACTATCATCTATCGGCACAACCCTATTGGGTACACTATAATGACATATATTTATAGGTTCTGTTGGTTGTTTGTTTGAAGACATTTGGTCAGTTTAAGTAATGCGTCTTGTTTTTTTTATATTATTGGATGTATATTGCTAATTTTAACATAAAGGTAATAATATTAGTTGAGAACTTTCACATTTTATGGATTCTGTTGATTAAGTCTTAAATTTTAATTTTGGTGTGTTTCTTGCTTTTTTTTTGCAAGTCAAGGATAGCTGTTACTTTTCAAGATTATTGTATTTACATGCATATCATGCACACATTCAGAATTCCTCAAATCAAGCATCTTAGCAACTGAAAAGCAAGCCCCAGCAGCACCCTAAAATCAATCATTAGTAGGATTCAATTTATTGCAGCTGCAATCCATATGTTTCCTTCAGCTGTGATCAAATGCATATTAAAACCTCCACTGTAATCGGTGTTTTCTCTCTTTAGTTGAGAGTTTGTGTGTGAGGACTGTGATCAAAGCACACACGCGTGCCATTTAAGACCTAATCTATCTGACTTCAAAGTGCACAGGGATCATGGAAGAAGCATGTGTGTGTTTGCACTGTTGATATGGTAAACCCTCAAAACATTTGATTTGAGGAATCAAAGCACACATTGAACTTTAATACTTCAGAGATTTGCTCACATAATATTCATGCTTATTGTTGCAATCTGCATTAATAGCATGGTCAAGCATTCAAGATGCAGTCAAATACTAAAAAACTAAATATTCTCGTTCACTCACTTTGAGGTGAAATGCCTTATGAATGTTTTGCTAATTGATGTAGAAACCATGGTTGTAACCTTTTCCTAACGGAATTTAAACTCAAGTTTTAGATGCAAATAATATAAAGGCGCCTGGTAAATGAATACCTTTGTGATTCATATGGGATGTATCGGGAGGATTTGATTATGGCTTGTGTTTTCCGTCTGCTTGCAGATTTATATCCTAGTCGAAGCACCTCAGGTTCTTGGAATCGTTGAGGAATTTCATACCCTCATTGGAAACTTTTGGAAATATAACAATTGGGTCATTGGCTATATTGTGGAAAGCCACAGAACTGGAACGTTTGCGTCTTGTAAATTTTCCATTCCGAGCGTCTCTTCATTCCTGAGTATTGAGGGGGGAAAAAAAGAAGCATTTGACCTTTAGTGGGCCGTTGCATTCTGGGAGATCAATAAACGTCTGGGTAATTAGCTGCCATTGTTCTGAGGTGAGAAGGAATCTGGGTCTGTATGGAAATCCAGCGTCGTTTCCAAGCCAGTGAGTCAAAGCTGAAATGTTTGACATGAGCAGTAATGGTGCTGTGCATAATTGTCAAAATGTCTCAATTAATCCCTGATGGTCATTCTTCGTACCTGTTGTGTTAAACCGTGACTTGATGTGATTTATATCAGGATGTTTAGCATCATGTGTGGTTGTGTTGTGGGTTTCAGAGCGCAGACAGGCATAAACCCTAATGAGGAGAAGTGGGCCAGACGCCTGCCATACGTTTGTCTCCCAGAGGACTTCAACAATGTCTCAGACTCCAGCCTCGAGGCGGTCTGGAGAGAAAACCACATCACAACACCCAGATGTGTCCTCTAGAGCCACCAAGAACCAATTAAAAACCAATTAGACAAAGTGATGCAATTAATTAGTGACTTTTTATTAGTGGTATTTTATTACTCAGAGATATGATTTTTCATATGCTGGTTAATAAAACCGCACAAACGGTCTTCAAAATATATGCACTACTTTGTATTTATTTATTTATTTATTTAAAGAAATCAATATTGTTCAGCAAGGATGCATAAAATTGACATTAGAGACGTTTGATGAAAGGTTTCTATTTCAAATATAAACTTTATAATCATCAAAGAATCCTGAAAAATAAAATAAATCACATTTTCCGCAAATCTATGAAGCAGTTTAAATAGCTTTAACACTGATACGTTTCTTGAGCAGGTTCTTGAGAAGGGTCATGTGACACTGAACACTGGAGTAATGATGCTGAAAATTCACAGTAATAAATTCATTTTAAAATATATTCACATAGAAAATATTTATTTAGGTAGTAATAATAATTGAAAAATGTTATACTCAATTTTTGATCGGTTAAGTGAAGAGATTTGTTTCAAAAAGATGATGTAATGATCATGTTTTCGTCCTGTACCTGGTGTAATTGATCTCTTTTATTGGCTTGATGTTGATATACTGAATCATTTATGAAGCTGACAGCATGCTGCAGTTTTAATCTGTTTTGTAAAATCATCCTGTTGCGCTCATATGTGAGCCTGGAGCACAAAAGCAGTCCTCAGCAGAAACAGGTATTTTTGTAGTAATAGCCAACAGTACATTGTATGGGTCAAAATAATCATGCCAAAAATCATTCGGATATCAATTAAAGATCATGTTCCATGAAGATATTTAGTAAATTTCCTACCATATCAAAACTTAATTTTTGATTAGTAATATGCATTGCTAAGAACTTCATTTGGACAATTTTTAAAGATTTTCTCATTTTTCTCTTTTTGTTTTGCACCCTCAGATTCCAGATTTTCAAATAGTTGTCTCTCAGCCAAATATTGCCCTAACAGATCATACATCAATGGAAAGATTATTCATTCAGCTTTGTGGTTTTGTAAGATATGGTAAGCCCTGTAACACTCTATTTTCAGCACCAATGATTTATTAAACAATTTTTTTTCGTTTCCGTATCTCTGCATTAGATGTCTATTAATCTATATTTCTCCAATGAGTTGCTCGTCCCGTTGTGCTGGTGATTGTGCCTGATATTGCTGTGGTTAATGAGATCGGATTCTCCTGTTCTCTCTGGATTCCTGAACGTGTTCTATTCGTTCTCCGGGATCCCGCTGTTGTCATGGCGATGGAATCCCCCACCAAGCTGGCAGAAACTGCTCTGTCCTTCCAGAGGCTAATTGAGAGCGAGTCAGCCGTGGTTGTGTGTATCAGCGCCTTTTGTTAGCAAGAACAGCTGGAGAACTCCTAGCAGTTCTAAATCAATTCTATTACAAATTTACCGTGATAATCATAATAATCAAATTGTTGTGGCTATAAATAGCTTTGTAAATATTGGTGTACAGGGGGATCTGTTTAACTACCTTTTTCAGTGTAAATGCATGCTGCTTTTAGTCTATATTAATTTAAAGCAGGTTAGTATTGACAAACACAGTGTTACTTTTCACTTGTAATTAGCTGCAATCAAATTTTGAGTCTCTCGGGTGTTTGATCTAAATTAGTGATGCGTGATTCATGATTGAATTAGGGGTTAAGTAAGTGTAATACGAAATGTGATGCAAGAATTGTGTTATTGTGTTATTATTTAATTTATAGTACAAAATGAGTTGAACTTGTGAGTTGGGTTGTATTGCTTTTGGGAGACGGTTTGAATTGCTCTTGTGAGTCCGTATGAATTACTCTTTGGGAGTCATGTTGAATCGCTCATGATAGTCAGATTTGAAATACTTATGGGAGTCTTGTCGAATCACTCTTACGGAGTCCAAAATTTGGATTTGAATCACTCTTTGGCATTTAGATGTGAATCACTCTTTGTGACTTGCATTTGAATCACTCATGGGAGTCTTCTTGAATCATTCTTTGGGAATCGAATGTGAATTGGTCTTAGGGAGTCGGATGTGAATCCGTCTTTGTGAGATGGATTTGAATAACTCATGGAAGTCTTGTTGAATCGCTCTTTGGGAGTCAGATTTGAATCTGTAGAGCCAAACGAGTTACTGAATCATTCTGAATGTTGATGCACTGAATCATTTGAAATGGATGAAATGCACTCAAGGTGACAGTGCTAGTTTCCCACAATGCAATGCACTGAACTTGACCTTCCATTTTGAGTGAGACGAATGAACCAGTAGTAATATTACAGTTTCTTTAGAGACTCATTATTTGATCAACCTGCCAAAAATTGAGACGCAAATTACATTTAAATAACAAAATGTTTTTAAGATGCCTAGACACCACTTGTTGAATTAAACATAATGATTTAATCAGACATTACTGCATGCTTTACTTTTTCATAATTTGAAAGAGTGGCACACTGTTTTATGCGCAATAGCATGCAGCGTGGAGTACATACTGTGCAGTAAGCAGCATGTTAGGATTGTATGCTGAGTCTTTGTGTGTGCAAGTTCAAATATCTCCCCCTCCTAATGTGAAAGTCCTTGTGTCCTCTCCACAGATCCGTGAAGAGCTCTCTGCTCCATCTTCAGCTGCCTGAGACGTGATCCCCAGAAAGACTCTTAATGAATCAGTATTCGCCGCTCGATGCCATGGCGTTCAAGTGAGTAGTTGTTTTCGGCGTCTATATGTTGAATGCATCCTCTGTCATCCTGCTGCTTCTCCTGGATATGATCTCAGTCCCTATCATCAGGTTAGCAGGGATGCTGGGTTACGTCTTCGGGCGAACGCATGGAAAGCATTGGCACATAAAGGGTCTTTTCTCCGAGGGCCCCTCGGAGACGTTTGGCATTCGCATGGAAGCTGATTTGCATTCCATCTTGGCCGAGTCGAGTTTTCTGACGCTGGATGCTTGCTGGCTGCTCTCTTGTTTTTCTGTTTGGCTCAAATTCCTGTTTTCTTTCTTTATTCCTCTTTCTCTTTCTTTCCTGCTTGCCTTTGCCAGTTAGAAGACAATAAGGAATGGAAAAGATGACTGTCTTCAGAAGGTGTTGGTCAGATGAGGGCGTTTTGAAAGAGTTTGACACACAAATAGAGCATTTTGGACAATGCACTGTAGTCTGAAATGTTCTCTGTGCAATTATTGGTGTATTCTGAAATGTGTCTGAACCACAATTTATAATGCAGTGAGAGTAAATGAACACAAGGCTGTACTTCATTGAAACATTCTGCTCATATGTTTATTTAAATAAAAAAATGTTAAATATAGCCTTTAATTGCATTAAGCCATATCATAGCAGTGTTTTTATTCTGATATTCTGTATCATGCAGCCTTAAATCAAGTGTCATCATCTGCATTTGCATAGTTGTGTAGAATTTGTTCAGCAGAATGCGTATCGTCCTGTGGGTTGCTTTTTGTTTTCGCATTGAAAATCTTTGATGAATATTTAAAATGCATGAAAATAATGATGCATCATTTTAATTCAGAGCAAAGTGCTTCTCAAACATGCTGATTTTAGTGTTTCTTGTGAAAGTGCAGAGTGGCTCTTGATGTCAGTCTTTGACAGCTTCAGTTAACAGCAGATGAAGTTGTCTGTTAGTGACTGAAGGCTGTCAGCCGTCTCAGGCACACACTACACTCTATTCTGTGGAAAGTGTTGCATCGGCTCTTGGAAATTTGGACAGTTAGCAGAAACCCTGATCATTTTTAATGCATTTTCCCTGGTTTTCAGACGAACAAGCAAATAACTCGTAGTCATTATTTTCGAACCGTGTCAGCAGTTCTGAATCAGTTTTGCTGTCTGTTTTAGATGGTGTTTCAGTTTGCATGAAAGATCTTGAGGATACGTCTCAGATCTTTAGATGGGAGGATTTCATTTTTATTCAGTTATGTACAGTATATTATGCTATTGTGAATCATGACTTGTTACTAAAAGGCATGAAGTATGACATGCAGTGCACTATATTGACAATACAGCACAGTTTCCATTTTCTTTTATCTCTTAATATTATTATTATTATTATTATTAATATTATATTTTGTTTAATGTAAATATAATAATAGTTGTTATTTTTATAGATCTAGGGGTAAATTCCAGTGTTATTTTAGTGTTCGTGAGCTAATGAATAATAAAAATAAAGTAAATTATTTAAAAAAATGTGTGTGTATATATATATA
>JAUMHE010000077.1:1490783-1504105 GCA_032359235.1 Enteromius mattozi
TATATATATAATATGCAATTATTTTAAAATAAATAATTTTGTATTCTGTAAATACATTTATTTATAAATATATACGCATAATTGTTATACATGAAATTTAAATTATGTATTTATAAATTGTATGTATACTTTGATTATTTCTGAAAAGTTGGACATTACTGTAAATGCCCAAAGTAATAGCAAAGTAATAGTATTTTTCTTTCCTTTTATAAAACGTATTTATTTACTTATTATAGGATGTGTTGAGGGATTTTTGGAAAGGAGCACCAGGGGCCTAAAGAGCAAACTGCAGTCTCACACACACACACACACAGGCTCTTGAAGCATGAGAGGCTGCAGAGAAAGAGAGGGATTGTGGGAGCTGTCAGCGGGCGTAGTGGGAAAGCTGATTCTGGCAGAAAAGCGTTGTGGGTCGGCAGAGAGTGGCATCGATGGCTGTGCCAGAGCAAGAGAGGAGGGACACAGTTGGCAGGCGCTGAATGTTTGAGAGCGGACACATGCTTGCCCAGTTGGCAGAAGGCCACTCTTTAAACCCAGCCTATGTTTCTGAGGCTGTGCGTGCGGCGGACGCCAAACAGGTGCTGCACATACTGCAGCCTTCAAGAGCATTAATACAGGAAGAGAGGGCTGGCTTTGAAATAGCATGCTGCCATACTGAACCAGAGGCCATATCAAACACTGCATTAATCTCCACTTTGACTCGTTATTTGACCAGACTTCCAGAAGTTCAGATTATACACAATTATTACATTCAGAAATGTCACATGACCTCCCTGCGATGCATTTGCAATCACTGCAGATTGTTTTGCACACTATTTTTAAAATAGTAAGTGGTATGCAACATTCTGTACTGTGCAATATTACATTCTAGACATTATTTAATCTTTTTTCTGTAGATAATTTTCTATTCTCAGATGTCATGTTTATAAATCAGCAAGCTGTTATAGTATACGTGTATTAGTTGTTTTTCTGTGTTTAGTCACTCACTCATTTTGATGGATCGGGATCAGGGTAAAACCGACTCCGTGTTCAACTAATCAGGACTGACATGTGAATGAAGCTTTCTGGGAAAGTGCAGTGTGTGAGAGGCCACACACACACGCACACACACTCAGGCCCAGTCTTTGTTGATTGTTTACTGAGTGTGTGTGTGTAATTCTCTCCTCACACACACAACAGGCTCTTTGTGTTTGCGTGAGCTCCTTCAGCAGACCCTCGTGTTGGTGACTTTGATTTCAACAACACATTTCTGTACATTTAAGGGTCATTGGTAGCATTTGTGTGTGTGTGTGTGTTTCCACCCTGAGGCTGTAAAAACTCATCTGTGTGTTGATCAGTGATTGTTATTCTACAGTGCTGATTTCCAATGCGTCATTCACTGCTGTTGATGTCCATAGGGTCCTTTGACATTTGGGTTTCTGTCCAAACATTTTTTTTCTTCTTTCTGTAGATATCTGACAGCTTCTGGCACCAAAACCAGTCAGGATTTAATTTGTCATGATCAGCTTCCACCCTCTATCTGACCCTTCCAGTGTTCCCTCACTACAGCAGAAAAATTAAGATAAAATCAGTTACAATTAATAAATAAAATACTTTTTCTGCATAAAAAATGTATATTTGCAACAGAAATGCATACAAAAAGAATGGGAATGTAAAATAATAATAATAATAATAATAATAATAATTTTACTGTTATAACTGCATATAATATGGTTAGAAATGCACAAAGCCTATAAACACTGAAGATTTGATGTTACAGTAATTTCTAAATATATCGAATGAGTGCAAAGCAAAATTGTATTTTATTTTGTATATTTTTATTTTGTTTTATTATTATTTTATTTTATCATCAGGCAGTGTTTTCATAATTTATCTAGGATTTTGATCTTGAATAGTGATTATTTGTGTATTTTTATTTTATTTAATTTTTCTGTTTTTCCAGTTCCACTTTTAAAAGCACTTTTGTGTATATATTTTTTCTTGGTAAATCTATGTTTTAAGGATACAATAAGTTTCCTCTGTCATGTTAAGTTGTTCTCCCTCCGATATAAGCTGCAATCTGTCTTTGCTTGGGGCCGTTAGTGTTTCTGTGATCTTCACATGTTGAAATGATGTTCTGTTGAGTTTCCTGTCTCTTATTATTACATTCCGCTCTCTTCACTCCATTTGTTTTCTTTTCTGTCTTTGAATCTCTCTGCACTGTTACTCCACAGTACAATAAAGTGCAGCACGTATGGAAATCATTTGTAGAAGTCTGAAAAAGGTTTTGCTGAACACCTGCCGAGCATATGAACATATCCGCTACCAATAATGAAATGCATTTTAACATATTTAAGATCAGAGAAGTGTTATCCTGCTTTTATGGTTTTAATTTTTATATAGTATTATATTGATATGTGCAAAATGTTTGGAAAAATATGAAATTATATAAAAATAGCTGTGTGAATCATAAAGTTAAGTGAAATGTTCAAAATAAACAATAGATTTTTAAAACGTTAAAAATAAATACAAAACATATAAAATATATATTTTTAAATGTTTAAAGCTGAAGATTCAGAAGGTCAAGTGAAATATTAAATATTTAATATTTAAATATTTTAAATAAAACTATAATATAAATAAATAAAAATATATAAAATATAAAAATAATATAATTTTTTTATTTATTTTTTTTAATGTGCAAGATATTCAGTGAAGTAAAATGTGTTTATTATTGTAACAAATATGGTAAGTAAAAAAAGAATGAAATGTAAATAAAATACATAAAAATAAATAAATGTTAGTCAAATAAAATATATTGAAAAATATTGAACTAAATTAAAATGCATATCAATAAAAACTAAAATAAATCGAAAAAAATATATATGAATTTTTTTTAATATATTCAATATTCACAAAGTCAAGTTAAATGAGTTTAAAACACAAATATGTATTGAATAAGAAAATAAATGCTTTAAAAAAATAAAATAAATTATGTATTTAAATACAAGATCCACAAAATCAAGCTTTAATTGTTTCAGAGCTGCTTTGTCAACCATTGATTCCTTATTGACAGATTTTGAATTGAAACACGTTGCTTCACTGATTAGCCGCTCAGCAGTCTATTAATAACCGTAGTCTGTGATTTCGGCATCAGCAACCTCCTAGAAACATCCTAGCGACTGCATAGCAACAGCTGAACATGGTGTGAAATTTTGGCAAATGTCACTCGTGTTTTAAAAAGGCAAAAATCCTTGTCTCAGTAAGCAGATACAGACCTTGCATCTGAAGTGACAGATCGGTGTGAAAAATCTCCAGACGCTAACTCTGGGTTGTCATGGAAACCAATTATGTCAGGTGTAGTTTTTCTGCCCCGAGGGTTCGTTGAGCTCATGATGCCTCTATATTACCCGTCCCGGTTTCACTTCCCTGTGGGCGCAGATATCAGATCGGGGGAATTCCTGAAAAGTCACACACTGATGTCATTCATTACTCTCTGTGTTTCTCCAGCACCTGAATCTGATTTCTCTCGCTCTCTGATGCTAATTTTGGTTGCTTGTCATCGCGTTTCTTTTCTCTCCTCTCCTTCCAAGAGAGACAGTTTGGCCTGAAGCTTTGATCATTTGATATGAACGTTACGTAAACACAGCTTTACTGCTCTTTACTCACAGCAAAGAATGAATACAGTGTTACTGTTTACTCAGAAAAACGCAATATTGGAAAAACTTCTGCAATATATATTTAAAAAACTTTTCACCAGGTGACCTAATTGTAAATAGAAAATAATTTTTAAAAAGCTATGAACTTTTACTCTGAAGAATTTTAGTGAAATCCATTCTATTAGACTTGAACAACATATAGTTAGTATAAGTTATTTTTGTTATATAAACCAAAATAAGTCTATTCCAGTAATTATAAAGTAAAGTTTTAAAAATTATGATATTATGATATTATCTGATTGTCTGATCCTTATTATAATTGTTTCAATTTTAAATATTAATTAGGTTCTTTTTGTACCTCTGTATTTTTAAAGATTGAGGATTAATTTATGATGTATGTAATATTAATACATATTGTTTATTGCTATCAATGGTTTTCAATTATGAAAAGCTATATATATGTATATATATATTTATTTATTTATTTATTTATTTTGCTTTTTGATAAACTTTTTTTTTTTGTAAAAAGGTGCAGGGTTTTTTGGCGGTTTTCCATTGATCAAATAAATATAAATAAACACAGTGACAGCCCAAGTTCTGTCATTTTTGGATCAATAATGTTTTAGGTTTTTCAATACTCTGAAGTACCAAATTAATACCAGGGTGCGTGAATATGATAATTATAAAGCACCAAGGTATCATCATTCATGTTCATTGTGTGGAAATGAGCAGTATGAATATGATATGTATATTTAATCTTTTGTTGTGAAGTGTGATGTCACCTTTACAAAAAAAACCCTCGTTGGATGAGTAAACGACACGTGTCAGATTGATCATGCATGATTTCTCAGTCGTGGTTTGTGACGGCCGTCTTTTCTCTCTCTTTCAGAGGAAACCTCACGCTGCCGAAGCTCCCGGAGTCTAACATGGCTCTGAGCGTGTTAGGTGTTTTTCTGGGATTGCTTCTGGAAGTGTCCACACACGGACCATCCAGTGTTCCCAGGAGCTCATGGAGGAACGATGGTGAGTGAAGGGTTAAAGCTTCTCTTCTCAAAAATGAAAGCTCTCTGCAGGTGCCACGTGTTTGCTGATACTATTTGTGATAAAAACACTACATGTCTGACTTCCTGTGCTTACAAAACATGCTTATGAGTTGTGTGTATAAATATATATATATTTTTTTTTACATTTAATAATAAAACGACGTATTAGAATGATTTCTGAAGGATCATGTGACACTGAGTAATGATTAAAAAATTTTGATTTGATCACAAAAATAAGTTATATTTATGCTATATAAGTATACCACATAGAAAACAGTTATTTTAAACTGTATGTATATATATATATATATATATATATATAGTTTTAAAGCACAAATATTATATGTATGTGTGTATAGTTTATAGATATTAGTTCTGTCAAATGATTAATCGCATCGAAAGTATGTCTTTATTCACATAAAATATTTGTGCAAATATTTATTATGTATATATAAATACACATACAGTATATACAGTATACTTTTTTTATTTACATGTAGTTACACACACACACATATAAATAAATTGATGTATAAATATTTAACACAAACGTAAAAGATTTTCTTAAATATATACAAGCGTGGGTGTGTATTTATATTTATACATATATATATATATATATATATGTATGTGTGTGTGTGTGTGTATAATAAATATACACAGTACATACAGTTATATTATGTAAATAAAAGCTTAGTTTGGATGCAATTAATCACATTAATCATCACTAATATATACAGGTTTTTTTTTTAATAAGGTGATACTTTTATTCAGCAAGGAAGCAGAATAAAATTTGAATAAAGTCATAAGTATTTATTATGTTACAATGCTTTTCTGTTATTATTTTAATTATTTCTAGATAAAAGCTGTTATTTTGAATGCAGTTTCTGCAAAATATTCAGCAGCACAGCTGTTTTCAAAATAGATAATAAACAGAAATGTTTCTTAGCAGCAAATCAGTATATTAGAATGATTTCTGGAGACTGGAGTAATGATGCTAAAAATTCAGCTGCGCATCACAGAAATAAAATACATTTTAACATGCAATAGTATATCAGATTATTACTATTTTTACTGTATGTTTGTTCCAATAAATGCAGCCTTGATGAGCGTAAAAGTCTTCTCTCAAAAGCATTCATAAAACTGACAACCTTAAATATTTGTACAGAATATAGTACGCGTCAGGAGCATGTTTCAGCAGCACAGGAAGTCATGTGTGGTGTTTGCAGGCTTTGATTTGCAGGGTCTGTTGGGTATCTGACAAAAACACTGGCAACCTGAGAGCTGCAGGTGTGTAGTAAACACACACACACGCACACACACACTCCCCCGACCGGAGGCCAAACACAAACTGAAGTGTGTCAGTGACACATAAATCATCATCTAATGCACATGCTTAAATCTCAAGTATATAAATATAATTTTCTAAGCCTTAAGTGTTCTAGATCCACAACCATTGCATTTTCTTTGGTTTGCTCCAGAAGAGGCTCTTTAGCTTGTTTACTTTCTTCATACATGACGTTTGATGCTGATTAATGTTAATTTAACGGCAGTAATAACAGAAAAGGATTTAGAAAGAAGCATTAACATTGTCATATGTGGCAGTGCTCTGATGTCACAGTAGAAACTGAAAGACAAGTCTGAATGACAAACACAGTTTGGATGGAGATGTTAGGGTTTTATTGTGCTGAAGATGAAATGAATGACTCATGAGTTTAACCGCTGGTTTATTCGGGGCCCTAAATCATCCACTGCTGCTTTCATAGGCTTCAGGATCTCCTTTGGAAGAGATTCGGCCACAAGCAGCTGGAGAACTCTATTTTTACTGCTCAGAATACTCTTTAAAAATGTCTATTTCATTTTGTGTATTCATTCAGCTGACAGAAAGAGAAGCAAGTATTCCAGATCTATAAATGGTCATCTTGCTGCTTCAGAGAATGCTCCACATCACTATAAATAGGAAAAGATTTGAAATTATATTGGGAAACAAAATTTGGAATCATTAAGCTTATTTAATGTTTTAAAATGAGTCTCTTCTGCTCACCAAGGCTGCATTTACTTGACCCAAAATACAGGAAAATTGTGAAATAATATTGCCATTTAAAATAGCTGTTTTCTATCTGAATATTTTGTAAAATGTAATTTATTTCTGTGATCAAATCTGAATTTTTAACATCATTACTCCAGTCTTCAGTATCACATGATCCTTCAGAAATCAATATATTGATTTATTATCAATATATTATTTTCAATATTAAAATATTATTAAACAGCTGTGCTGCCAAATATATTTTGTAGGCACTTTTTGGGAGGGATTCTTGAAATAGAAATAATTTGTACCATTATAAATGTTTTTATTGTCACTTTTGAGCAATTTAAAGCATCCTTGTTGGTTAGAATTATTTTTTATGTGCAGTTTTTACAATAAAATTGTGCAGCACAACTGTTTTCAGCATTGATAATAACCGAAATGATTCTTGAGCAGCAAATCAGCATATTAGAATGATTTCTGAAGATCATGAGCAGAGTAATGATTTTGAAAATTCAACTTTTATCACCGGAATAAATTATATCTGAACAGATATTCACAATGAAAACATTTATTTTAAATTCTAATAATATTTCAAAATTTTTACTGTATTTTGGATCAAAAAATTCAGCCTTAGTGAGCAGATAAGACTTAAAAATGGTCAAATCTGTACTATATTCTTCAGTCGTCAGTGATGTGTGATTGTGTGTGTGTAGAAGTGACTCTGCTGGAGTTCTGGGAGCCAGATGTGTTTAACTACACGACTCTGCTGCTGAGCGAGGAGCGAGGTGTGCTGTACGTCGGCGCTCGAGAAGCCGTCTACCAGCTCAACATGAGCAACGTCTCAGTCAAGAGCAACCAGGTGAGGATGACTCCAGCCATCTGCTTCCTAACACAGCTCCAGTGTCTTTAAAGACCGCTCATGTGATGTTGTATTGACTCTGTTCTCAGCTGCTGTGGAAAGTTCCAGAGAACGACATGTCCATGTGTATTGTAAAGGGGAAATCTAAAGAGGTACTGTGGAAAACTGCTCAAAGTGACCTTAATCTGGTCATTCTATCACTGACGGAGGATTCTCTGTGAATATGTGTGTTTTTATCTGTAACTGAAATGTTTTTTTGTGCTCATGTGACAGACGGACTGTAGAAACTACATTCGAGTTTTGCAAGTGCTGGATGAAGACACGCTGTATGTTTGCGGGACTCATGCGTTTCAACCCCTCTGTGATTATCTGGTGTGTACAAGTTTTCATAAAGCTTTAAATCACTTCAAGTGTCACCCAGACTTGTGTTCACCGTTTCAGCTGCTTCAGTTCGTCAAGCATTTATTGATAAATCTTTCAAAGAAGTGATTTAAATCCTGCATTGAAGCAACCAGCTCCCAGATCAATTACATTATAACATTTCATGCAAATAAGTATTGAGACAGAACATTTGTGAACTTTTTGCAAAAAAGCTAGATAACAATCAAATCTCCCAAAGCAATAATAACACTGAAAATGCAGCTGTTAAATAGTTTTTTTAAAAATAAGATTTAAATGACACTGGAACATGACTTCTGCAGAATATATAATTATTTAACATCTGAGCTAAAAAGCCATTTCTGTATGATCCAGTGGTATTTAAATGATATAAATGATATTTAAAATGTAGCTTTTTTTTTTTTACATGTTTACAGTATGTATATTAAATATATATAAAATATTTCAAAATATATATTTGTTTATTGAGTTAGTTTTTAAATAGTTTTGTTATTTTTATTACAATTATTTTTAAATATTTGTATTTTTATTTTAGTAATTTTTTAACTTTAACTTACACTTATTTCTGTAAAAGAAAAGATTATATTGTCATTTAACATCTGAACTAAAAAACACTTTCTGTATGATCCAGTGTTCAACATTATATATTATATATATTTATTTAATATTTAGCATAAATAATATTTAGTATAAAAATGTATAAATATTTAATATTGTGTGTGTATATGTAATATTTGATATAATGTATATAATATTAAATATATAATTAAATTTTTTTAGTTTAAGTTTTAGTAGTTTTATTTTTAAATATTTGCATTTTTATTTTAGTACTTTAACACTTGTTTCAGTTATTTGCCAAGGCAGTATTATAAGAATTTTTTGTTTAGTTAGTTAGTTATTCAGTTAGTTTTAGTAAATATTTAATTAAATTTTATTTTTGAAACAATTTTTAAGTTCTGGTTTTAGTTGACAATAACAGAACTGCTAGGATTATTACTTTTAGGAACTAGTTGTTCCGCAGCTCGAACGCTTTGTTACTGATTCCTAATTATATAACTTTTTGCTTTGTCTCTGTATTGTCTAAACTTCCCTGATGTGTTGATAACAGTGGCTCTGTAACTACGTTTCTGAATATTAATGCAATAGTTTCCTCTTTTACTTTTTCTTACTTTTGCGTTGTAATAAAACTCCTCAGTCTCAGAGATATGTGTTCATCAGTCTCTCATGCTCTGGTTTCTCTTCAGTCTCTGCAGAGTTTCCAGCTGCAGGACAGAGCTGAGGACGGCCGGGGGAAATGCTCCTTCGACCCGGCGCAGAGCTTCACCAGCGTGATGGTTGGTGAGTTAAGGACAGTGCAGGACAGTGTCAGAGTTGGTCTGCTGTGTTTCCACCAGCACTGACGGGCTGTTTGTCGTGTAGATGGTGAGCTGTACTCGGGAACCGCGTATAACTTCTTGGGCAGCGAGCCAATCATCTCCAGATCTTCTCTGTCTCAGAGTTTACTCCGAACGGAGTATTCCACGTCCTGGCTCAACGGTACGATGCTAACTAGTCCATCACTGTATAAAACAACAACTCACTTATCAATATAAACACATGCAGAGAAAAGAGTCTGATGTCGACACACATTTACACTCAAGTCCATCCGGATGATTTGATAAAGAAACAACTGCATCAAAATCATCAGCATTATGAATTCAGTTATTGTCATTGAAAACCAAAACTATTAAAAAAAACTTCTGGTTAAATAGTGTAACTATTAGATGATTTTTTTTTTAAATGTAATAAACTGAAATATGTTTTTTTGGAACAATTACTAAATTGAAATAAATCAATCAATCAAAAATAAATTAAATAAATAATAGTATATAATAATGTAAATAAAAATACAGTAACACAACAGTAACACAAAATGAGTAACACAAATGTTCTTATATGAAACTAATATTAAAATGAACAACAGAAAATATTAAATTAAAAGTGTCACAGCCGGCTCGCAAGCCGCGACAAAGGAGATGACACGTTGGGTAACGTTTTTAACAGACAACATTTATTAAAGTAAATTTAAATAAAAAATAGAAAAAAATATATATATATATATTCATACACACACAAACATATAGTACTAAGATATTCATATAATACAACAAAACACAAAATTACATGAGTATTAAGATTAGTGACACTATAATAGTTTGTGATGTGATTTTTTTTAATGCATAAAAAGACAAAAGTATATTATAAAGTTAGTATTAATAAAATATATTAAAACAAAAACGGAAAACAAACAAAAAAAGCAAGTTTTCATACATATAATAAAAACTGTATTAGTGTACTGTATAAGTAATAAAATATTTAACTAATAAAAATGATGGAAGCACATAACAAAATTGCTGAAAATGTATTTATTTTACTAGTACTTGATAAAAATTAAGTACTTGATTAAAATGAAAACTGAAAATATGAAGCAAAATACAAATGCTAATTCAAAATATTAATAGATATAAATTAATATGATATGACAAATAATAAACTAATATGATAAAAGCACACAACATTTTTTAGAAAAATTGTATTAATAAAACTAATATTAATACTAAAACTGAAAGCTGTAATGTAAACTATAATCTCATATAAATAATTGTATAATAGTGCTAGACTCAGCGACTGTGTTCTGTGTTCAGAGCCCAGTTTCGTCTTCGCTGATGTGATCCGAGAAGGACAGAACAGCCCGGATGGAGATGATGATAAGATCTACTACTTCTTCACCGAGGTGTCGGTGGAGTACGAGTTCTTCGGGAAGCTGCTGATCCCCAGAATTGCTCGTGTTTGTAAGGTGAGATCTGACTACTGTGTCATTTCTCACACGCACACACACACACCACACACACGCAGAAACACACACCACACACACGCAGAAACACACGCACACACACAGAGAAGTAGGTTGTGTTTTCATTAAAGGCAGAAAAATGATCTTGTTCCTGGAAATGTTCCGCATAGTTGGGTTTTTTTCTCCAGTAAAAAAAATAATAAACTTCCCTCTTTGTCATCTTTGACAGAAGTTTCTCTAAGATCTTAACTATATCTGATAGTTTCTCTCACTTTCTGTGTTTCATTCCTTCTTTATCTTTTAACATCTTACTTTCAGTGTACTTCTGGAGAGTCAGCATTTTTTGATGTTTATGAACATCATATTGATGTTTGTTCTAGAAGCTGTTATAAAAATAAAACCTGATATTATATACTGTATATTTATAAATATATATTAGTGTATAAATAATGCTAAACTATTTAATTTAACGATTTGCCATTTAGATTTAATATTAAAAAACTATTAATTAAAACTACAAAACAAAATAACAAAAAAAATAATAAACCAAGGATTAAATTGAGAACTGAAAAATAAAAATCTTACTCAAAATGTTAATAAAAAATATTATTAATATTAATTATTAATATTAGTGCTGTCAAAGCACTGTTTTTGTTTACATAATGGGTACACTGTGTATATTTATGTAAATATACATACAAACACACACAATATATATTTAGAAAATATTTGCGTTTGTATATATATATATATATATATATATATATATATATATATATATTTGCGTTTGAAATTATATATTAATATATTTAACATATAAACATATTTTTCTTAAATATATACCTGCATGTGTGTGTATTTATATATACATAAATATATATACAGTATACACACACATATTATGTGAGCAAAAACTTTTATTTTGAATGTGATTAATTGCAATTAGTCCTTTGACAGATTTACTATTTTAATCCAATTAGTATTTCTATTAGCATTAATAAACCTAATATTAACTAAAATATATTGATATTGAATATGATCTAAATATAAAAATAAGTTGATTCATAATAATAATAATAATAATAAATATAAATGTGCATAAATAATACAAACAAATATAAAAAAACATAAAGCACATAACAACCCAAAAAATGTATTCAGTTGTACTATAGTGCTAAATAATTCAGAGACACAACTCTGAAAATAAAAACATTAACACAGAATGAAATTTAAGACTTTATAACAGGAACCTGGCTTTGAGACTAACATTAATAATTGTTTTATTATATATAAAAGTACTATTATTCTTCATTTTGCCACCCTTCTACTAGGAAAACCCCTGATGAACTAACTGAATAAAACTTCACCTCTGTACAAAGTGTATGATATGATGGAAGTTTTTGAACTTTTATTCAGTAGATTGAAAAGCACACAACCTCTGGTCTTGGTTTTTCACTTGAAACTGTGGTGGTTTTTCTTCCAGATATATTTAACTACATAGAGTATGTAAATGACAGCATGCAGCTGTAATATTGTGAGTGTTTTCTCTGAAGTATGAGTGTATCTCTCTGTTCCAGGGTGATCTGGGAGGTCAGCGGACGCTGCAGAAGAAGTGGACATCGTTTCTCAAAGCTAAGCTGGTTTGCTCAATGCCGGAGCTCAACTTTGTGTTCAATGTGGTTCATGACGTGTTTATACTGAAAGCACCGCACTGGAGAGATACTGTCATCTACGGGGTCTTCACATCTCAGTGGTGAGTGTGTGTGTGTGACTGTGTGTGTGTGTGCCCAGAAGAACGAAGATAACAGCTTGTGTGGTATTTAAAACTTGTTCCAGTTAGTCTTGATTCACCAGGTTCATGACGGTCTGTGAGTCAGAATCACCTGCATCTGAGGAAATCAAAAAAAGTTGCATGACTGGATTGTTTTTTATGCGTAAGGTTTTTTTTCTGTGTTTCAGGGGGAATGTGGGTCTCTCTGCCGTCTGTGCGTATAACATGAGTTCAGTGCATGAGGTTTTCTCCAAAGGGAAGTACATGCAGAAGGCCACGGTGGAACAGTCCCACACTAAATGGGTCCGATTTAATGGCATCAGCCCGAGTCCCAGACCTGGAGCGGTTAGTATACTATATAAACCATATAGATATGTAACTTCACTGCTCAAAAAATAAAAGGAACACTAAAATAACACATCCTAGATCTGAATGAATGAAATATTCTTATTAAATACTTTGATCTTTACATAGTTGAATGTGCTCACAACAAAATCACACAAAAATTATCAATGGAAATCAAATTTATTAACCCATGGAGGCCTGGATTTGGAGTCACACTCAAAATTGAAGTGAAAAAGCACACTACAGGCTGATCCAACTCTGACTTAATGTCCTTAAAACAAGTCAAAATGAGGCTCAGTAGTGTGTGTGGCCTCCACGTGCCTGAATGACCTCCCTACAACACCTGGGCATGCTCCTGATGAGGTGGAGGATGGTCTCCTGAGGGATCTCCTCCCAGACCTG
>JAUMHE010000077.1:1504205-1521586 GCA_032359235.1 Enteromius mattozi
AATTACAGGCCTCTCTCATCTTTTTAAGTGGGAGAACTTGCACAATTGGTGGCTGACTAAATACTTTTTTTGCCCCATTGTACATAAAATGCTTTTTTTGTTGTTGTTGTTGCTTATTATTATATCACCAACTATTTTGCAAGTCAAAGTTTCATTATTTTAGCCACAACTAAATTGCAGTTCATGATGAATCAACAGAAGGGTTTGAACACTCCTTAAATCTTTACATGATTTTTTCCAAAATGTCTATATTTTGAAATTAATGAATTTTTCCAGTAATGGTCATTTTTGCCAAATGTAAACTGCCAACTCTCTGCATTATTTCACTGAGCTTTGTTTTATCTAATGTTAGGGAAAGGTGTTTATTATATTACAGTCATTAAACTGACTTTAGCTAATCAGTGGTGGTTTAACGCCACAATAAAACAATCCCAAATCTTAATTATTCATTATTAAAATAAGTTAATTTGCTTTTTTGCTTGTGTTCAGGAAAACGTGCCTTTTATTTGTACTATTCTGCCTTTCTCTTGAAAGTGCAGTAGTCGAAGCACCTTCCACTGAGCGTTCACAGCTGACAGAACTCAACCTACGAAAGTCCAATCTCTGCTTGTATGAATCATTTCTATTCTTTTTGATTGGTGGCAATAAAAGAATCATGTGTATTACTCTTTGATTACACTGGTTATTCGGCTGAATCTGAACAGAAATTACGTTTTGCATGAAAATGAATTCTCTCTCTCTCTAAATATCCATTACTATACAAAACTTTTGTTTCCCCCAAAATATTAAATAATTATGAGCATTCCAGTTTAGCTTGTGCTGCTTGTATGTGTCCAGCAGGTGGCGCAAGTGCACTATTAATATTTGCTTGCACAGAATTATATGCTGTACCATAAACAGCTGCATTGGTTTAAATCATTCAGGCTTTATTCTTACAATACATTTACAGCAGCGTACATTTCCTCAATACAGACCGATCTTGTTTGATTGTTCTTTGGTAAAAGCTTGATAAGTTATTTTAACGAAAATTAACAACCTATATACAATGTATCATACAGACTGAAGTGTCAAACATGCTAGTATAATATATATCAACACCTGGAATAAAAGGCATTAGGTATAGAGATCAGTACATCATTAAACAGTGCTGTATAAATACTGTCAATATTCATAGGATTATCCTGTCTGTACAGTTCAGCTACACTGAGTAGCTTACTTTCTTACTCAGTATTTTTGTTGGACTTTCTTAAATCAAGGCACATTTTTTGAGAAAGAAAAGGGCTTAAGAAAAGAAGTCTTGTTTTCTGAAAAACATCAAATTCAAGCAAGTTTTTGCTTAAAACAAGAAAATAGATCTGTATCTATCTATCTATCTATATATAAATATATAGTTTCTATTAATTTTCATTTCAGTTTTAGTTATTTTAGAAGATCAAGTTAATCTAAATTAAAATGAGAAATGTTGCCGTGCCAACTAATTTAAATAAAAAAGTTTCTTATATTTTATTTTATTTCTGTTAATGGTAATTTTGTTTAAATAACAAAATTGTTCTCATTTTACCTTTAGTTAACTTTAACAATGATTGTTTTCTGACCACACAGGGAAATATTTTTTCTTCCTTTTACCAAAAACTTTCTTAAATTTTGGTGCACTCTTCAGAAAACATGACTTCTTGGCCTGGTTTCACAGATAGGGCTTAGTCTAAGCCAGGATTAAGCCATTCAAGCCATTTTTATAAACGCACCTTAGAGAAAAAAATATTACTGGTGTGCATCTTGAGACAAAATAAATAAATAATATCAGTCAGTGCGAGTTTCTTTCAGCTGAAACAGCTCAGACTTACATTTTAGTCTAGGACTAGGCTTAACCGGGCTTATCTTTTTCCTCAAGTAAATGTGTTTTGATTTAAGAATGTTTCGATATTATAACATTACATAAAAACCACCAAAATACTGAGCAGGACACTTATTTTTGCAGTGTAAGAACATATTGGTTGGGATCTCAGGAAGTTTTTCTCCACTGCTTAATATGCACTTAACATGTGCCGATGCTTTATTGTGCACTTAAAAAAGCGCACATTAAAGTCCTGTAGCATGCACTAATGCTATAGTGTGCACTTCAGCAAACACCCAGCGAGCGCTTCAGCTGGAGTCAGTCTGATTGGGTGCGTCTGGGTTTTCCTGCTCGGCCGGCTGAGGGCAGTTGGAGCTGGATTTGCTCCGGCTGGGCTCGTTGTTCTGCTTGCACCCCGTGGAGCCATCCTGCAGCAGACACCCGCACACGAGCCTGTAAAACGCCCGGCGCATCTCCCTGCTGGCCAGCGTGTAGATGACAGGGTTCATGGCCGAATTCAAGACGGCCAGCGCCACGAACCAATCGGCCTTTAGCAGAAATGGACACTTCCTGTTCCCGCAGGCCACGTCGATGAGCAGCAGCACAAAGATGGGCGTCCAGCAGGCGATGAAGACGCCCACCACGATGCTGACGGTGCGCAGGAGCGCCATGGAGTGCTCGCAGTTGCTGTGCTTGGTGACTTTGCGGCTGCTGCTCTTGACCAGGGCGTAGATGCGGGCGTAGAGCACGGAGATGGCCAGCAGGAGCGAGATGAAGATGGTGATGCAGAACGCCACATAGCTCTTACTGTACAGAGGCAAGATGGTGGAGCAATGGGGAAGATCTTCAATACAGTTCCAGCCTAAAATAGGCAGTGCCCCCAGCGTGATCGCAATTAACCAGCAGGTTCCTATGAGTATAAACACCCGGTACTTTTTGCTGGCGTCGTACGGCCTCATTTTGATCATAGTGAGGTGGCGTTCGATCGCAATGGCGAGTAAGCTGAAGATCGAAGCGCTTAATGCTACGAACATACTCCCTTCGCGAACAAACCACTCGGCTGGAGACAAGTGCAAAGTCCACTGGCCTGACATCAGCAGGTTGACTATATAAGTCACGCCGGCCAACAAGTCGCACAGAGCCAGGTTGGCGATGAAAAAGTACATCCGGTTGTGGAATTTGTGGTTCTGCCAGATGGCCACCAGCACTATGATGTTCTCCAAGACGATGAGGCCGCAGATGACCAAAAACACCACCGTTTTGGGGTCCAACAGGGTGCTTTCGGTGTCGTTGCGGTTGGTTAGTTTCCCCGTGTAGTTGTAATGCAGCACAATGTGTTGGTTGGTCATTGCGGGATGATTTGGACTGGATCACTCGGGTAAGATGGGTACGTTTTGTAGAGCGGGTTGAATGCTTTCTTCAAGGTTTACCTGTCAATCATCACCCTGTACTGTCATGTCGGTGGCACACATCTGCCTGTGGAGTCAACCAGATGTGCTTTTAAGACAGCTGCTATAAAGACACCATGATCCAGTTTCATGTAAACTTGACTTTAACACAGCTGGAACGTCTGAGGTACTTTCCCAATTAGCTTAAAGTCACAATAAAGAATTAAGTTGACTATGAAGAATGAATTATCTTTGTAGTACAAAAAATATAGTGCCTTTAGATATATACGCTATATAAGTATATATGGTGCTTTAAGATACTGTACAATACTGTTTAAAAGTTTGGGGTTTGTATTTTTTTTGTTTTTAAAAGTAGTCTCTTTATGCTCACCCAATCCATTTTCCACTTGAATATATTGTAAAATGTAATTTATTTCTATGATCAAAGCTGAATTTTCTGCATCATTACTCCAGTCTTCAGTGTCATGTGATCCTTCAGAAATTATTCTAATATGCTGATTTGCTGCTCAAAAAACTATTAGATTATCAGCATTGAAAAGAGTTTGTATTTTGTGTTTTCATTGTTTTTTTTTTTGTTTGTTTTTTTTTTTGCAGAAGTCTTCGATGAATAGAAAGTTCAAAATAATAGCGTTTATCTTAAATATAGCTAAATCTTTATTTTTTGTAACATTAGAAATGTCTTTACTGTCACTTTTAATTAACTTAATGCATCCTTGCTGAATACAAGCTTTAATTTCTTTCAAAAATTAATCTTACTGACCTCAAACTTTTGCACGGTATTGTATTTCAGAGGAAAACATTATTACATTATTATTATTCTCTTGGAAAGTCCATCTTAAACTTGCTTAACATAGTAGCTGGTTTAAACGGGTGGTCAACCAGCAACCATTAACCAGCTATTATGCTTTATATTAACACATTAAACACCATCTGAATTTTCAACAGCCTACGTTTTGTTAGAGTAATATAACATGCATTGCATGCAACATTTTCTATAGCCTACTATGATCTAAAATAATTCGATGCACACAACTTACTTTGTCGTTTGCATTGAACTTGCTGTGGTGCGCATGATTGCAGATTAAATGACCATCATTTAGAAACCAGCACAACAAAAATATAGTTTCCATAATAGTTAGCATCGCATAGAATTTTTGTTTAAATATCTGACATGCATCTGACAAGATCTTTGATTACTCACCATCAGATATCACGAAGCGCAGAGTTTCCTCACTGAGACCCATTCGTGTCGAGTTTTGTTTAAATACGAGCTGTTATATTTCCATCTTTAATGTGCATAAGTTCAGACCTCAGAAAAGTAATCTGTTTGGACGCAATAGAAGAAAGTTCCTTCTCACAGTCAACCGCTGATCTGCTGCTCTTTTCCTGCGGTGTGTCTGTAAAAAAAGACAGACCAGCCCAAGACACACCTCCCACCGTCTTGAGAAAGACTGCACTTCTGATAAACTATATTCAATATTCTACTAACTTGGTCGGCATCGCGTCATAGCTGTGTGGGCAGAGTCGGCGTGGGGGAAAATATCTCGGTTCCGTATGTAACCACAGTTCCCTAAATAGGGAACGAGATGCTGCGATGACTTAATAGCATATGGGAGCACCCCTTGGCGTGAGGAATGTCTGAAGCCCTATACCATCCTGCCAATCTGATTGGCTGAATAGCTCTTAGGACCGCCTTATGTATACATAGGTCCTGTATACCTGTGTGCTACGCGCTATTTCGTTAGATTTCATGACTTAAAAATGTTATTCCGGTACGAACGGCAAGGATCGCAGCATCTCATTCCCTAACTGTGGTTACATACGGAACCGAGATGTTCCCTTTCATAGGTCTCCCAATGTTGCAATGACGTAATTGCATATGGGAACGATATACCACCACACCTGATGTACCTGAAAATAGCAGTGACAAAGGAAGCATCTGCTCAAGCGGAAAGAACCTGGGAGCTAGGGGCTCTTCTTACGTCTAGGCTATGAAATTTGATGAAAGTGCAAGTGAGGAATAACTTCCACTTGAAAGTATACAAGCGTCTCATGGAAGGAGCTCTCGAGCTCAGAATGGTTTCCACCGTCTCTGATGAAAGATTGGGGCACGTCAACTCATCCCTGTCAAAGGCCAAACCCACAGGTTCCAAAGGTCTGGCTGTGGGTGCCACATCAGACCTTGGGCTTGTGGCAACATATCCTGCCTGACGGGAATTTCCCACGGGTTGCCTGACAAGAGACTGATCAGGTCGGCAAACTACAACTGGGTGGGCCACTGTGGGGCCACTAACAACAGACTCCCCACATTGTCCGAGCGTACTCTGGACAGTACTGCCGGAATCAATCGAATTGGGAGGAATGCATAAAGCCTGGTCCTGGGCCAGGGGTGAGCTAAGGCATCTATCCCCAAAGGAGCTGGAGGAGATAGGGAAAACCACAGCGGACAGTGCGTAGTCGTGCTCGACGCGAACAAATCCACTTCCGCTTCCCAAAAGGTCCTCCATATATGAGCCACCAGTAGGGGGTGTAACCTCCATTCCCCTTCCTCCAATCTCTGTCTCGACAGTAGATCCGCCCCTATGTTTAGAAGACCCGGAACATGGACTGCCTTTATTGACAAAAATCTGTTCCGCGACCACAAGAGGATAGTCTTCGCTTTACAGGGGGCAAGAACGGAGCTCTAACCTGCCTCCTGGATTTCCAAGACTGGAGTGGAGTTCGGCGCAAGATGCTCCGCCAGCGTCTCCTCCACTGCCGCCATACCGGCAATGGTGAAGAAATCCACGGCCGCAGCATTTGTAACCCTGGCCGAGAAAGGCTGCCTGGTGGAGGTCGGGAAAGAAGGGGAGAGGCCTCCGAGGAGGGGCCGGAGCGCGACTAGTTAAGAAACGGTCGTCCAACTTCGACTGTACTTGGCTCTCGACTGCCGCCGCTTGCCATTCCAGGCCCAGCTTATCCACCACGTGAGTGACCACGTCTAACAGCTCACTGTAAGATGGGGGAGGACGTTTCTCTTGTCCGCTGGGAGGGAGAAAGTGACACACTTCCGCCAAGAGATCCAGGATGTTGTCATCCTGCTGACTGCAGCCGAAGGAAACTGCCACGCAGCTCTCCAGGGTAGGCCGCAGGTCGTCGTACAAGTAGACGATAGGCTCCACAAAGCTATCGCCAAAGGATTGCACATGCGAGGGAGAGAGTGAACGAAATGGCGAAAAAGCCAGCGCTGCATTCTCCGCTTCCTCCATCTCGCACCTGTTGCCCCAAGCCATTACCTCCTGTGGCGCCTCGGCAACCGCAGAACTACTCTCAGCCGCATGCCATGTTTATTTTTTACATTTTTTTGTAAAATTTAATTGGTTTGAATTGAAAATATAGGATGAACCGTTTAATTCATGTAGGCCTATTTCATAACCTGATGAGACAAAAATATTTAGCCGTTTTCTTTCAGCCTATTAAACACACATTCAATCTTATTCGTAATTTCAGTTAAAATATTATTTGCAAAAAATTTAAATAAAGGCTATTTCAGTAAATCTTATCCTTGTACTGTTCTTGATTTTTCTTTTTTCTCCCAAAATCAATATAAATAGGCTACTTCTAACCAGTGTTCATGGTTATGGCCTTAATTTGTGTGTTTTAAACCTCTGAAAAGTATCATATATGCTTTTTTATTTTTATGTTTTTTAAAACTAATATTGTAAATACGGGTTTTGATTCAAATTGACATACTGAGAGATAAGATCAAATTATTCAATTATTAATTCAATTATTATTATTAAATTATTCTGTGGTAATCAACAAGGTTTGGATTAACAAGTCTCCAAATTGGGCTTAGGTTGTATATGGAATATTATTTTGAGATCATTCAGGCATTATGGAATGCCATTTCTTTACGTTGGGTTAATATGTAGCTGTTTTGTTTTTGTTTTGTCCACCAATGAAATTAGATTGAAAATAAGCCAAAGAAACAAGCTTTCTCGGATCACTGCTCAAATCAAAGTTAAGGACCGAAACGATTTTCATACAAGAAAATCCACGAAAAAGCAAATCAAGTTAGAAAAGCTCTCATGACTGAGGTATGTTAGACTTGATGAGAAGCAAATAAAGCATTTAAAAATAACTGCAAGCTCCGCAGTGCATAACCAGATTTTCCATCTTATCACAGAAGCGACTGGCAGCCCACATCAGATTTAAACTGGAGCTCGCTGAGCTTAGCCGGCAGATTTCAGAGGTGAGTAATGGAACCGCGGAGAAGGGAAACATCCCAGAAAAGAGAGAGAGGGAGACGTTGCCATGACCAGCCAGCAGACCAGAGCAATAAACATACAGTGAGCTGACATTCAAATGAAGACGTTTGGTTCAGTGCTGCGGTGAAGGCCTGATGTCTGCTGACGTGTGTGTGTTGCTCTGAATGTGCGTGTTTAGCATTCATACACTCCAGAATGAGTAAAAGTTGAATGCTCTTCTGTTCTGGATCAGATGAGTATTATGTGTCTGTATTATGTCTAATTGATTTAATGCAACATTCAGTTTAATTAGTGATTCTCATGAAAACATATGTCAAGAATATATTAGTGCACAGCAAGTTTAAACATAATTTCCTAAAGATTATATGAGCAAACAAACTCGTTAAACAATTTAGGGGAATATAGACCGATTTCAGAGCTGGCGTGGTGAATGAGACTGGGTTAATGGCCAAAGAAACAACCTCAGAGCTCAACACACAGACAGTGTTTATACTGCTGTTTGCACATTTCCTGGATGGCATGTGTATTTGTACAGAAATCCTCATCATGGATTACTAATCTAAGTTTACTTTTGACAGCAGAACCACAAAACCAAGAGCTCGCTGGAAGGAAATGTTATTGTTCAGAGAGACTTAAAGACTTCTGGAGTTCATTTTGCATCACTGATATATTTGTGGTTTTTCACTTCCTTAATCATTAGAAGTTGTTGTGATGTTTATAGCAGTTTATAGTAACATGAGGAGGGACTTTTACATACGTCTCCTAAGTACTCACTCTCATGTCATTTTCTTAGAGAGTATGCCTCAAACTGTGCTCAAATTAGCCAAGATACCAATTTCTACACTAAAAAAAGCGATTTAATAATTATTGGCTCATTTCTGTCTTTTTTTATTTCTCCTATAAGGACTTTTAGGAGCAGCATTATTAAAGGTCTAAACCTGCACAAATGGTTTCTTTCCTGGTTTTTCCTGATGCAGCAGTCCTTCTCTGTGCCAGACTTGTTGGATTGGTTCACTGCAGGCCTCAGAAAGCAAGATCTGGGAGAGTTCAGATGGTAAACCCGTCATTTACTTACGAGAGAAATCATGAGAAATTACAGTGAGTCAAAACCTTTTTTTTACTCAGAGGTTCAGCAGGAAGCCTGTTCTTGTCATGTTACAAGAAAGCAATGAAACAGGAAATGAAATCATAGACTGCTTGTCAGTAAGCCTTTAGTCTAAAATATATACATTTTCCTTTTAACACCGAGGTTAGTTCAGTGTTTTAGATGTTAAACTCATGTCAAATGTAAAAAAAAACAAATGCAATGGCAAATATATTGTTTTGTTTGATCATTACGAAACATTCTTATTAAATATGTATGATATGAATCAGAATGAGTATGTGTACACATACGAGGAATTTGTTTTAGTGACAGAGTGTACAGTGCAACAGAATGACAGTGACATGACAAGACATAGGTAATGAAAAAAAATGTATACAAATATACAAAATAGTGTACAAAATAGCAGAACACAATATATAATATTATAGACATTCAAGTATGACCTTTGATATGTTAACCATATGAATTGCATGGTTATGTTTTTGGGAAGTTGACGTCACTCTCCTACATCACTTTCCTCTAATGGCTGTTTCAAGTCTAATGTCATGATATGTGGTCATGTTGGTCGTGCCAATGATAAACCATAATAAATGGAACTATGTTTTGTCTGAGATCTGTTGTGTCACTTTAGTTGTGTGTAAACCACATTATATTTAGTCCACCAACTTAAAGGCACAGTTCATACAAAAGCGTGAACAATATAAATGAATTTCTTTCTTCGTCAGATTTGGAGAAACGTAGCATTCCATCACTTGCTCATCAATGGATGCTCTGCAGTGAATGGGTGCCGTCAAACAGCTGATAAAAACATCACAGTAATCCACATCATTAAGGTGTTTTAACTTTAAACCACTGCTAAATAAGTCCATAATTAATAGTATTGTTTTCTTCAGTGTAAAAACCTGAATAAGGAGAGAAATCTGCAGTGGCCGAGAGGTGCAAAACAAATCACAATTTTAAAACAAAATAATAAATCACAAATGCAAGGCAGATGTGTGTTAAATCGGTATTTTAAGTGTCGAACAGTCTTTTTATTGGGAAAATTAAACTGCAACTGAGTTATATCAAACAGCATTGAGGGTTCTTTCACACTAGCACTTTTGGTGTTAGAGCTTGTTTCCTTTGGATGATGAACGTTGTATTCTGACCTCGCGTGTGCAAGCGCAAACCATACCAGAGTCCGCGTAAAGGCTCGTGCCTGCAGGTGTACGCACTTTAGCAGCACTCAGACTGACCTGAGATTTGCCCTGTAAGCATTTCAGCAGTAACGTATAGGCCCGTGTGTCCTGTATTTCTGAAATTCTGACTACTGAACCAACCATGGTATTATTATTATTTATGCTTTTTTATGTCAAAGTAAACAAATATAATAATATCCAAGTGATGACGCTGGCGCCTCCGTGTCCTGCAGAGTGCGCTTCAGCTTCTGTTGGATGCGTCTACAGCTCACATGTAGGTTAAACATTTTGAACATATTATGGATTATGGATGTTATGAATTACAGACTCATATTTTAGCTTGAAGCAATGGTTTAAAGTTAAAAATGTCTTGATTATGGATTTGTTTCTTACAAACGTACAGCTTTTGGCTTCAGAAGATGTTAATTGATGGACTGGATTGAACTATTTATGTGATGCGGTTATGTGAAATGTTCATAAAATCATTGTTCTTAATGAATTGTACTTCATTAATGTGACATATTTCTGAGTGAGACATGATAATATTTACATTTAGACATTTTGCAGATACTTTTTTTCAAAGCTACATCAAGTGATTCATCTTAAAGAAGCAAACAGACAGAGGAAGTAATACCAAGTCTCATGCATTGTTCAGATAAGTACAAGCTAGTAAGGGAAAGAATATTTTATTATTATTATTTTTTAGGATGAAGTCAAGTATATCAAAAGAGATTCATTTTCAGCTGTGCTTGAAGATTGACAGGGATCCAGCATTCCAAATACTGTAGGGAGGGACTTAATTTTGTTCTTCTGGAATTGATTGGAAATACGACGGGTGTTTGACAAAAAGGGATGTTAAATGCAGTTCGTCTGACTAATATTACAGCATTCTCACAGATTGCATGAATCAAACAGTCACTGAAAAGAGTTCAGACATTTGATGACCACAGGAACAGAAGCTTTGAAGTATTAATATGATAATGGGTGATTTCTTGTGAAGTTGAACTCTGTAGCACAGAGGTATTTGAAGGTGTCAACAGACACATCTCATTTAGAGCAGATGTCATTGCATCAGACCACACATGCAAGCACCAACCTTACAAGAACTGAGCTAAATGAATCACATTGTATTTCTGTGTTTCCTGCAGACAGCTTGACACGTCAAATCTTGTTATTAAGAGATCTAAGATCCCTTTTCACATGATGGACCAGGAAACAGGTGAAAAAATCCCACAGAGAAGTCTAGAGAGCTGAAGATTACTGAGAGACGTTTGTATCTCACATTTTGTTCTTGTGGTGGTCATTAGTTATTGAAGTTTGGTTATAATGGCGCTCAGTGTAAGTGTGCATCACTTCCCTGCATGAGTTTAATATCCTGTAAATGTATATTGATCATACACTCATGTCTCAACTTCCTGTTTGTGCATGCTGGTCAACCTCATAAAATACTACTGCAGAGCTGAAAAGAAAGAATTTGGCCTTTTCACTTCGGACCTTGCTGATTTAGAACAGTTCCTGGTTGAAATCCAACAGTAACACTGGATAACAGATGCTTGTCTCTGGTTAATGGGCACATTAACCTCTCTCTCTCTCTCTCTCTCTCTCTTTTCTCTTTCTCTCTCTCTCTCTGTCTGCCTCACTGTCTCTCTGTCTCTGTCTCTCAACTCCCTGGACGCACTATAATTGGAGCCAAACTAAACCAGTCAGGGCTGACATGACCTTGTGGAGATGCATAAAGAAGAATTTACATATATAGATGCTCTCACTCTCTCTTTTCCTTTGTTCAAGACATGACATGATGTTACCAGGAGCTCAGAAGATAAGACCAGTGTTCCTGTTAAGACCGCCTCTCTCTGACGGGATATTTCCCACTACTGCCTGGAGATTTATTTTATTATTTATTTTTGTATTTATTATATTGAGAGAAAAAAATCCAATATATATATTATATCATTTTTAATAGATATATTGATTTTAGCCAGGTTTATTTATTTAATATATGTTTAATAATGCCTATTTTATTGTTTTTAACCATTTTTTTTATTTATTGTATTTATTAATTTTATTGGTTGAGTTGATTCATTCATTCATGGTATTTAAAGTATTTTTATTATACATTATTTTATAGTGCTTTTTACTTATTTTGTTTTCGAATAATGTATTAATACAATTTATTTATAATTAAAAATGTATATTACCTAAAAATAATTTCATACTATAAATTGTTTACTACCACGTTTTTAAAACAAAGCATTTATTTATTTTAATTATTTTATATATAATTGTATTCAGTAGAATTTAACATATTATTTATTATACATAATGTTTTAACCAGTTTTAAAATAATTTATTGTTCTAATTTATTTATAAACAATGTATTTATTTTAAAGATGTATGCATTTATTTTCTATTATAAATGATGTTTTATTGATTGTAAACATGGATTCTAAAAACAAATGACAACCTTAAAACCAATGTTTAAACATTTAAAATGTTTTAAGAGAGTCACACCTTCACTTTACATTTACTTTGTACCTCCTGCCTTCATCTGTAATTTCAAGCACTATCTTGACTTCTCAGAAAGATCCTAAATGAATTTCAAATGCCTTCAAAAGCCATATATTGATCTTTCATAATGTACGTTATTTTCTCCACTGACGTATTGTTGTTTTTTTTCAATAATCTATCTGTTCAAGTCTATCTATTTTCTTCCAATGGACTGTATACACTTATTCATAATATTCATAATGCTGTGGTGTGTTATGATTTATTATTTCATATCTGTGTATCTATGAGTGCATCAATACAAACAAACAACTCAAGCTGGTTTTCAGGTGCAGGTCATCAATTTTTCATTTGTATACATTGACAAATATATTAGAGGCATTAAAAACCCTCAGAGGCATAAATAAATCATGCAAGTATTGTTTTATTATGCATGTAGTCCTGTGATGGCTTGTTACCTACATTACATTACATTTCCTATCATTTTCACTGCATGTATGTCACCTGTCTGTCTTGTGTTTTTTAGATGTCGGGCATGAGTAGAGCTGCATGGCGTCAGGCACAGACAGACACGGAGTCTGACGAGGCCTAAAGTAAAGGCTCTGAAGGCAGTGGACGAGTAGAGATGAGATCCTGTGAGTGTTCAATTACACTGACCCTTGAAAGCACAGTTCTTTAGTGCTTTTGCATATAGACCCACATTAATGCACTTTTAAATCCCTTAAGAGGCTGTCAACATTTAATGTTAAGCTACTGCATCAAGTTAAGGGATGCGAACTTGTTAAGCATCATTGTTGAAGCTTGAAACTTACGAGAAACATAACAGTGGCAATATTTTTTCAAGCTGACTTTGACTTGCTTAGTAGTAGGTATTGTAAAACTTATGAAAGCCACCACTTGCAAACTAGATCCTGTCCCTAAAAGCTAATTTAATGTAAATCTCTTTAATTTTTAAAACTCTTTGTGTCACTTTTCAGTTACTGTTAATAATCTCTTCGAGCCCCTTCAGACTGTTTTTTCTTGATTTTAGTGCTGCTTTTAATGCAGTCAGTCACAACAGTCTTGAAATGGTTTTTGGTGTTTCTGACACTGTTTTAGCCTGGTTTAGATCGCATCTCTCAGATCGCTGCCCATTTGTTTTCATGAGTGGCAGCAGATCTAAGATTGACTCTGTCCCTACTGGTGTCCCCCAGGGTTCAATTGTAGGCCCTTTAGTTTTTATTATTTATATATTTTCACTTGGGTTGCTCCAGCTCAGGCTTAATTATCACTTTTATGTATTATTCATTCTAAGTCTGGTCTAAATGTGAGTGTCTCGTCTCTCACACTGTATATCTGAGATCAAAAATCAAAATGGCTCAAAATATTAAATATTAAATGTACATGGCAGTTTTGGAGTTTCAAACTAAACAAAAAATTTCACTTCATTCACCATTCAGTTGATCTCCGGGACTGGTGGTAGCACTTTTAGCTACAGCTTCGATCAAAGAATATGATTAGACCGTTAGCATCTCGCTCCAAAAAACGACCAAAGAGGTTCGATATTTTTCCAATTTAACATTTTTTGTAGTTACATCGTATACTAAGAAAATGAAAAGTGATTTTCTAGACCTATATGCCAGATCCAGAAATCAACTTAATGGATTCAAACTCAACTCGGTAAAACTCAACTTTTAACTCTAGGGGAGTGGGAAAATAAGCCTATTTTCAAAAATAGTGGAGTGTTCCTTTAACATACTGTTATTAATATTTTTGTTTTTTCCCTCTTAGACTACTGCAATGAATTTCTCACTGGGGTCCCTACCACACTTAACAAACTACAATATGTGCAAAATTCAGCAGCTAAGATTCTGAAAGAGCACATCACACCAATTTTGAGGTCTTTGCACTGGCGTCCATACAGTTTTGGGGCTGATTTTAAAATCCCCATGCTTACATATAAGGTATTCCATGGCCTGGCCCCTCTGTCGGCCCTTTTAACTTAGTGTTGCTTGCACTCCTCCCAAACTGCTCTTTTGGCTGTTCCACAAACACACCTGGGAACTGTAGGAGATGGGGTATTTTCATGCACAGAACTGATGCACTTTTAAGTTAGCTTTAATTTGATGGTCTTAACTGTTTTTGCTTTGTATTTTTATTCCTGTGTTTTCTGTATGATGTACCCTGAGAAGCTGCTTTAAAGGCACTGTATACAATACAGTTTGTTATTATCATTAGTTAATAAAAAATAATTTCTTTCGATTGTACTGGAATGTTTTTGACAGTTTTCTTGGCTGTGCAAAATCAGACAACCACAAAAACACGGTGAAAAGATCTCATTTCTCTTCTTTTGAAATCTTAGCATGTTTGTTGGACATTTCTCTTGTTTTATTTGGATTTGATTGATAGATATTAATGTCTGTGACACTGATAATCAGCATATGTGAGCGACACGCTCGTGTGTGAATGACTGTGTTCTTGAGCAAGGGACCTTGTGGATGATTTGTTATCATTATGTTGTGAAACAATAGAGGGTGTTGAATATTTTCTATCCTGAGCTGACGCAGGAAATGTGCTGTCAGATCCAAACTAATAATTACCCCCACAGGGATCTTCTCTTCCAGCCCTTCCCTGCCCGACAGAAAGAGAAAAGGCTCGGGATCAGACTTTAAAAAGACTCGTGACTCAAGGTCTGAGTGTATTTGGTGGAGTTGATAAGATTACAAAAGCCATTGTGAGGAAACTTCCTGTGTGGCGTTCCTTCAGACCAGCGTTCCCATGACGACAGTGTCACCGACTGATGATGTCACAATGGGCCGAAGAACAAAGAGTGTTACATTGTTTCTTCGGTTTCCTCGGAGGATGCGAACGATGCACTCAGGAAATCTTTTTTTATTTAGAGAGATCTGATTGGTCAGAAGTCTTGCTGCTCTTCACAGCAGCTCTGCTGCCAAAGAACATCTAGAAGAGAACACGCTTACAAGCGATTAGATATTACAATTTTATGACCTATCTTTACATTTTTCCATCCATTCATCCATCTTCCTGTCTTTACAGTCTATCTATCTGAAGTGAAATATCACCCTTCTGTTGCACTTTTTATGTGGGTTTGAGGTTGAGGTGATGTTTTGGACCTTTGAGCTGATTTCATAGATTCTAGTTTCCTCTCGTTTGTTAACTCTATTGTACCTGTTGTTTCAGGAGCGTCATGTTTTCAAAGAGTGTGTTTGACCTTGACTCACTGTCAGTGTTGCCAATTTAGTGACTTCCCCACCCCTTTTGAGACTTTTTTCTAAAGTTTAGGGACAAATTTATAGCAACCTCTTGGACAAACCATGTAAGTTCTCATCTTGCTCGCTGATTTTTATTCATCTTTATATAGATCAGTGAGTCTGCCATTATGATGTCATCTAGTAACATACAGCTGCTATTTTTAGCTATACTTTAAATTGAAAGCAGTTGACAACACTGCTCTCTGTCTCAGCGTGTGTCACTAACACAATAGGGATGAGTAATGAAGGTTGTGAGTGGAAACTAGAAGATGACGTTCAGAATACACTGAAAACTGAAGTAATGATGCTGAACATTCAGCATTGCATCGCAGAAATAAATTACATTTGACTAAATATTCACATAGCAAACTGTTATTTTAAATTGCAATAATATATTAAAATGTATTAAACATCTTGTCAGCTCAGATTGACCTTAATATTTCTATCATGATGAATGAAGCAGAGGTAAAATCAGCTGTTGTCTCCTTTTAGACTTTTGACTCATTTGACAGGACAGAAGGAATCCAATGTTTAAAAATGTCTTTTCTGCAGTCAGATCAGGTAATGAGTTACTATCAAGATCGCTGTCATCATCATATTTAAGTGCATTGATCGTGTTAGTATTGGGATATATTAATCATTAATAATTAATAATTGTGGTAGTTCTGTGCTTACAAATTTGCATCCTGTGCACTGCATGCATATAATATATTGCAGTACTAATCCAGACATAGCCACTTTTTTGATTTCATGCATCTCAGCAGGACTTGAAGCACGCAATGCAGAAGTGGAGGTCTGTCAGCTGCAGTTTTCCACTGTGGTACAAACACTGGGGCGGTCTGTGTGGTCCGAAGAACGAGTGGAGACCACAGCGGCTAGAACTCTAGAATCAACCTCACCTGAACCCTACAAAAGATTTCACTTCAGAATTTTGAATGTGAATGCACTGGCTTTACTTTTGAGAGCTAATTTTATTTCTTAAAAAACAAGTCCCTGTATTTTGTTGCTAGTGTCTATGCTTGTGTTTCTTTGTGTTCCAGAAATAAATACTAACAAGATTTCAAAACTCTGTGAAATGCTTTGATCACGGAACAAACCACAAAGTGTTTCTGACTCATTTTTTAATGTTTCTGCCGATTCCAAAAATGATGCATTTTATGCCGTTTTTGCTTTTGAAGACCATAAGGTGAAGGAAGTTTTGTATTCTACCTTAATCAGCTGAAAGACAGCATGATAGATGCTTTGTATTCTCAGCCCATTTTATCATGTATGACATTAATACCTAATTCCACTTTTTTCACTCTGTTTTTAAGTTTAATTTTGCATTTTACACTTTTTGTCATTAAAACCTTTGACATTGGACTGATTCTATTTTGATAAGTGCCTTAAAACTGATCATTTGAAAAAAATTAAATTATGAACAAATGAAAAACTGAAAAATGAACAAAGTTCATAAACAAACGTTCTTCCAGTAACAGTGAAAGGTTCACGCAAAGTTAACTGGTCTCTTAATAATGTTCTCAAAACATTAAAAGTATTATTATTTACTGTGGGTTTTTGCTGGAAACATTTAAATTTAAGTTGCATTTTTTAAAAATGTTACTTTTGTTTTGGAACGTTCCGAGAACATTCGAAAGTAGCATTTCCATAATGTTTGGTAAAATGGAACGTTCGCATAAACAAAACGCGGTTTGAACATTTTTACATTTTAAACGCTCACAGCATATTAACGTTTTAATAACTACTTAAATTAGGCTATGTTTTTATTATTTATTAGTGGAGCTTGCCCTAAGGCAAAGCTTCACTATTACTATCTCACATACTTATTTATTTATTATTCTTCCGTACG
>JAUMHE010000077.1:1526407-1540787 GCA_032359235.1 Enteromius mattozi
CACGGTAATACCGTATACCGGGGTAAAATAGGGAGGAGGTTTGACGGTATCAAAATTTGGATACCGCCCAAGCCTAGCTACAAGTACTACTATGAATACATATTGGAGATGGAGACTGACAAATGATATTTTGATCACTTATGCTTTAAGTCTCTTATCATACTGATCTAAAGATCTCATTGATTTACATTACAAGCATCAGAACTTTATCATACTTTGTTCAAATAAATATCATCATCTGTTCAAGGAAATATAATCAAATTGCATATTTTTGCTCTGTTTGGGCCTCAGAATAAACCTGAGCTGTTTTTTTTTCTCTATATTTTCTTTAAATCCTCCAATATGAGCCATAAAACCTCATGGATCAAATGTGATGCCCAACAAAACTATGACTATGATTTGATATGTCAGGCTTCACAGGGTTGAAGTTGTTGTCTGAGATGTTTGTGTTGTTCCTCAGGATGAGAGTCACACTGAGTGGGTTTCCTGCGTGCGTTTCTCTCCCAACAGCAGCAACCCCATCATCGTCTCCTGCGGCTGGGACAAGATGGTCAAGGTGAGAGCTGAGCAGAGTTTAAGGGCACAACTTAAATTGTTACAATGTTGCCTTTTTTTTTTCCTTGGTAACATCTTAAAATGTTCCAAAATGTATATATTCAAGTCACATGAGGAAACTGTCCACTGGATGGTCAGAATGTTTATTTTCTCAAATCAAGATAGGTTGACAGATCAGCTCTTTGGACTAACTGTAGATCTTTTTTTTTTTTCGTACATCAAACTTAAGCATGTAAGCATGAGCCTTTAAATCAACATGATTTCATAGGTTTTAGAGGAACGTAAGCTTAGACAATCTTTTCACTCGTACTGTTTTTTTTCTCTTTTAGGTGTGGAATCTGGCCAACTGTAAGCTGAAGACCAATCACATCGGACACACCGGGTTCCTGAACACCGTCACCGTCTCTCCTGATGGATCCCTCTGTGCCTCTGGTGGAAAGGTTAGTTTCACTGTCAATATCTGAACCTAGGACACGTTTCTTGCAAAAAATCATCTAGACCAGGTTTTTAAATTGGGGCCCACAAGGGTTACTATGGAGTCAATGAAAATAGTTCATTTAAAAATATATATAAATTCTTCTTGGTCTTTATAGACTGTTTCATCGGGCGCACGCACCTGGACCGAAAGTTAACTTGGTCTGTGTTGTTTATCAGTCTGGTTAGTGACGCCGGCTACAAACACAGCTAATGATGAGTTGATGATGAAGTTGGTCTCAGGTTATTTGTGGCGATCTGCCACGATATCAAAACTGACCGATTTTTTTTTTTCAAAAGGCTTCCTTGACTAAACATGAGCACATAATGCATGTTTAAAAATCAAACCGAGGTGTGTATTTCATCCTGCGTGTAAGGCAGCGTTTGTAAGCTCAGAGCTGCTTTGTCTACAGCCGTTACCGGGGAAACCCCTCATTTCTCCTGCTTCAAGCATCTCCTGCTGGCAGAGAATGAGTTTGCACTTTTAATAAATCCGTCTGATTTAAGCAGCAAACACATTTTGCTTGTTATCAAAAAAATAATCCTACTGGGAAGTATGCCGGAAGTTAAGTTAGAGCCACAAAAGCAGGCGTGTGCAGTAACGTTTGTTGATGTTGTTGTCGTTGAAACTGTCTATACATGAAAATACATAACTGCTTTTTAAATTGTAGGTATGCCTTATTAGCTGAAACTAAATTCATTAAAAGAAAAAAATATACATTACTTGAATTTTTTTTTACTAAGATAATAATGATAATATATTAGTGCTTAATGATTAATTGCATATATATATATTACATGTACATATATTACAAAAGTAAACAAAAGTTATGATGGTGGTTTACTTTCTCTGTGTGTCTGTGTTCAGGACGGACAGGCCATGCTCTGGGATCTGAACGAAGGCAAACATCTGTACACTCTGGACGGCGGTGATGTCATCAATGCGCTCTGCTTCAGTCCCAACAGATACTGGCTGTGTGCCGCCACAGGACCGAGCATCAAGATCTGGGTACCTAAACACACCCTTTATGACTGGAGTTACACATTTATCCTGGCAGAATGGTGTCCGTTTGGTCCTGCTCTGATTTATTGTGTCGTTTCTCTCTTTACGTCGTATATCATAACTCCGTTTCAGTTATACATGCAGTTTGTGAATTTTGTCATGCTGGACGTTCAGCTAGTATTTAGGTTTTTGGTGTGTGCATTATTTATGGAAAAACTCATTGCTGATTTTCAGGGTTTTTTTTCAGCTATTTAAAATTGCTAATGGTGGCATAAGAGTAGATGAGTTCAAATCTTTTTGGTGAATCAGTAATTGTGAATCAGTTGTTTTTGACTACTGATTTCGAATAATTAACATTGAAAATCATTGCAATACATGTTAAATGAACAAAGATAGCATTAAATCTGGTAAGTTTAATTTCTAACCATAAATTGATTCAAACAAATGCCTGATTTAATGATTCATTTGTCACCACTTCAAATTATTTTAGTCTGGTGATTTCAGTGAATCCTCATTTAACGTGGGTTACAATCATTTTCAGCAGTGATTAATTGAAATAACATTGAACTCTCCAGCTCTAATGTCATCTATACTCAATTTTTTTTTAATTAAGCATGTATTGCAATGATTTTCAATGTGGAATGAACAAAGTTAGAATTAGAGTTCAACTAACGTTTATCATCTTATATCAAAGTGCTTTTATTTTTACATTTACATTCAAAAACAACAAAAGAGCAACATGTAAGCACTATAACAAGTTTTTTTTATTTTTTATGCAGATTTTGAAATATGTGACCCTGGAGCACAAAACCAGTCTTAAGTCGCTGGGGTATATTTGCAGCAATAGCCAAACATACATTGTACGGGTCAAAATTATAGATATTGTTTTAAATCATTAGAATATTAAGTATATCATGTTCCTTGAAGGTATTTAGTAAATTTCCTACTGTAAATATATCAATTTAATTTTTGATTAGTAACATGCATTACTAAAAACTTCATTTTGGACAACTTTAAAGGTGATTTTCTCAGTATTTAGAGAATTTTTTTTTTTTTTTGCACACTCAGTTCCATATATTTAAATGGTTGTATCTCGGCCAAATATTGTCATATCATAACAATCTTAATTATTTAGCTTTGAAAAATTGACACTTATGACTGCTTTTGTGGTCCATATCATACACTGATGATCATTTAGTGAATAACTGTGGAAACACTCAGTTTGAAATAGATTTTTACTTGCATTTTGAATCTACTTGAATGAATATGAATGTTTGGCTTTCGGAGGGTCTGATTTGGTGTTCATTTGCACCCCAGTCGCTCTTCTCTCTCATTACTGTCATGTCTCTCTGTCTCTCCACAGGATCTGGAGGGAAAGATCATCGTTGATGAGCTCAGACAGGAAGTCATCACCACTAACAGCAAGGCTGAGCCGCCCCAGTGCACGTCTCTGGCCTGGTCTGCTGATGGACAGGTGAGAGCTTCCCGCGGGCCACAGTCACCTGTGTGTGTGTGTGTGTGTAAGATGAGCTTATTCTGCAGATAATCAGTGTCGGTTTGGATGCTGGATCTCTGGGTGATTGGTGGCATTGTGTGCTGTGTATAAACTTAAATAAAAAATAAATAAAATAATAATAATATGTAATATTAATTACACTCTATATTTTTCTCAGACTCTCTTTGCTGGATACACAGACAACCTGATCAGAGTTTGGCAGGTGACCATCGGAACCAGATAAAGATGCACATTTCCAAGAACAGAATGCAAAATATGGAAAATGGAATTAAAAAAAAGATTAAAAATTAAACCGATTTTGTCCTTAGTTTTTTTTTTTTCTTGTGTTGATGCCAATTTGTACTTTATCAATTCACCAGTTATTTTTTATTATTCTTTATCTAATAAAAAGTGTTAATTTTACATGTTATATTATTCATAATTAAATATCATGATCTACTTGATCTATATACAGTATGAGGTTTTGCATCAGTTTAATTCTGTAGCAATTATCAGTTTCTGTGTGAATGAGCAAAGCTTAGACCTGCTGTCTGATTAAGTTTGTTGCATAAAATGTTGCTGATTTTGGGTTAAATATATTTGTTTTTGTTTAGTACTACAGTAGAAAACCATTTATCATTTTAATATTACTATTTCAGCAACCTAAGGTCCAGGAATGACTCTTTCACCCTCAGTTTGGAGTGTTATAATAACATAATTTACATTATGCATAGAAAGCTAAATTACAGCTTTATATCGGGTATTTATATCAAAATTTATATTATGCATAGGATGCATGTTTATGAAACAATCTGTAAATATGCCTTTATATTATGTCCAGGATTAAACAATAACTGGTTTTGGTCTTTTACAGTATCATGTTTTCAAAAGACATAAACAATCGACGCAGATTTAAAAAAAAAAGTTCATGAAAATTGTCTAAAGGTCACTGAAAATTCGAAAATGAATGAAATAGGTTCTTGTTATCCTCAGCTCTGCTAGAATGTCCTCTTTGTGAGTGCAGTCCTTCATCGACGACTGGTGGAAATCATTTCATTTGTTAGGGAAGCATAACAAGTTTTATTTTTTATAGCATTACTGAATATTATATAGTTTTATGCATGCTTATATTCATAGCACAGCACCTTCAACGTCGTGTTTTATAGTGCACGCGCTCTTGAACATCTCGTGCTAAACCGTTTGAGCGTACAACAGAAAACAACTGCGCAGGAGGAAACCATAGTGGGCGGTGCTTCACCGTCTCTGACCAATCAAAGAACGCTATCATTGCCCGTGAAGCACTGTCGTCCAATCACAGCTTGTTTTATTCCACCGGACTCATCCGGTACTATAAAGGTGACCACGAGTTGGTACTGTAAGCGAGAGTCCATCTTGGAAAGCGGCTTTTTCAGCGCCAATATTTTACAGTAAGCCGGTTACTTTAAATTAATTCGCGTGGTTAGTTGTATCGGGCTAGTTTATGTTTTACGAGGATACTTGTAAGGCACCGTTTTAGACGAAAAAGCCCGTTTTATGCGTTCGGCGTAGCTGCAAAAGAATGCGAGCGCGATCGCTTAGCTAGTTTAGCATTGCATGCTGAATTAGCTTTCTTTACGCGGCATGAATGATTCTTTTGTGTTTGTTTGTTTTGGGCCACATGCGTCTTCTAAGTCTCGAACGCACTGATTTCCTTTGGTTTTTGTGCTTCCAGCAAGCTAAGCCTGAGATTGAGCGGTGGTGTTACCATGCCGATGCTCTATTATTCAAGCATCGAGTGTAGTAACGTCACCTCGCATTAAATAAATCAAATCATTTCTGATCTAAAGGTAATCTAAAGCTACCAAAATGGCCGACGCAGAGCATCAGTTCATGGAAACCTCCGAGAACGGGAATGAGGACAGTCTGAACGGAGCAGAGCTCGCGGAGGAGGCCGCGGATGAGGAGAACGGAGCCGGCGAGGGAGGACAGATCGACGCCAGCAAGGGCGAGGAAGATGCCGGGTGAGAATATAAGGTTTTCATAATTCATCCAGACGTTTTGTTTGAAGTCGTCTCTGATGGCGCCGTGTCTTTGTTAACAGAGGGGGGTGGGGTGGGTTTCTGGTTCGGTTCTTCTGTCGTGTTATTGTGCTCATTGTTGGAAACGAGGGTTGTTTGGGGTTGAATCTCTCGCTGGCGGGTGGCAGATGTTTGATCTGTCTGTACGCGACGCGAGCGCATTGACTCACGTTACAGCAGTGAAATCGCAAACACGCCGTCTTAAATCGCTTTATGAAGCCATTTGCATGGTGATTTGTTACATTAACATTAACCTATAGACTGTTTATGGTTGCCAAGCTACTGGGTCTTAATATAGTTGAAGTGGACACGAGCTCGTCCAATCAGATTTTAGTATCGGATCTATAGCGCGCAATAGTCCACGCCCCCTTCAGCTGCTTTTTTTCCCTCCCCAGTTCATTTTCCATATGGATTTATGTATAGTCTTACAGGGAATTAATCATGCCAACCAGCTTTGATTTGTTAATCATGTTAATAAAATCTGACAGTGTCTATTTGGCAACTTTAATTACAGAAACTCGTTATGAATGACAATTAGGTTAAGGAGTGGGGAAAATATGAAACTTGATTTAATGATATTTTTGTTAATGTAGTGTTTTTTTCGCAAAATGTCAATGTTTTGAGAGATTTGCTTGGGATTTTCTGATTGGTGGGCATCTCTGCAGAATTATGGGTAATGTAGTTATTTACTGGGAATTCTTTGACTGCTCAATTGAACTTACAATCTGTGCTAATGCCTTTTAATGAATGCATACCGATTATCAACTTTATAGGTCTGTTTTTAACAGTTTAAGTTGTTCCATTATGGAGAAGGTGATTAAATTATGTCTGTTTTTTGTGTTGTAATTGTACAGCACTCTGTTTAAGGTACTTAAAAACCAGAAAACTGTTGCAGTCTTTGATTGGGATGTTATGAAATGACTTTTTAGTGGTTCTAATCAACATGTTTAATTCGTTTGTGCAGTAAAATGTTTGTTGGAGGACTCAGCTGGGACACCAGTAAGAAAGACCTAAAGGACTACTTCTCAAAGTTCGGTGAGGTGACGGACTGCACCATCAAGATGGATTCAAACACCGGCCGGTCACGAGGGTTTGGGTTCATCTTGTTTAAAGAAGCAGAAAGTGTGGACAAGGTATGTATGCTCTCACTTCCCTACAGTCCAAACATATGTTTGGTTGCGGACGTTCAAGTCATTTTTTTTGTTTTGAAAGGTGCTGGAGCAAAAGGAACACAGGCTGGATGGCCGACAGATTGATCCCAAGAGAGCCATGGCCATAAAGAAAGAGCCTGTCAAGAAGATCTTCGTGGGAGGCCTTAACCCTGAAACCACAGAAGAGAAGATCCGGGAATACTTCGGGGCCTTCGGAGAGGTGAGTTTTAAGTCTGTTGAGCATAAACAGTGTTTTTTTTTTTTTTTTTGTCTTCTCTTATTAATGCTGTATCAATTATGATGCTTGCAGATTGAAACGATTGAACTTCCAACGGATCCGAAGACGAACAAAAGGAGGGGCTTCGTCTTCATCACGTTCAAGGATGAATCTGCTGTCAAAAAGATCCTGGAGAAGAAATACCATAACGTTTGTGGAAGCAAGGTAATGAAGGGAAAGCTAGACCTTGTTTGCAATTCAGAGAATTATCTGCAATTATCTTTCCTGAATTGAAGTCATTACGCTCTTAATTTTATTTACTAATTTCAATTTTCATCAACAAAATTGAGATTTTTAGATGCTGTCACAATATAGGCAATGTAATTCTACCTACCTTTTTAAAGCCTGTTGAAGTTTGGCCTTTCTCTCATCTGTTTGTCATTTGATTTGATTTCAGTGCGAGATCAAAATCGCTCAGCCTAAGGAAATCTACCAGCAGCAGCAGTATGGGGCCCGCGGAGGCTTTGGAGGTCGTGGCCGGGGTCGCGGGGGTAAGTGGCCTGCTTCTATGTTTATTACCCTATTATAAACCCCAGTCTCAGTCATTAACCTAATGGTGTCCCTTTCCTCAGGCCCAGGCCAGAACTGGAATCAGGGCTATAACAGCTACTGGAACCAGGGCTACGGGAACCAAGGCTATGGCTACGGTGGCCAGCAGGGCTATGGCGGTTACGGAGGCTATGGCAACTACGACTATTCCTCTGGCTACTATGGATATGGTGGTGGTTATGACTACAGTAAGTTGACATCTTCCAGAAGCGCTTATGATCATACTGGTATCGCTTCCATGTTCACTAATAATTTTATTTTTTGTTTTTCTCTACTTTTTCTTTTTTTTTTTTTTTTTTGGTTGTTGTTTTCCTCCAGACCAGGGCAATACAAGCTATGGGAAAACGCCAAGACGTGGAGGCCACCAGAGTAACTACAAGCCATACTGATCATGCAGAACAGGTATTGTGTGACTATAAATGGATAAACCTTCTTTTTTTTTTCTTCCTTATTCGATGTTTAAAGGTATAGTTCACCCAAGAATGAAAGTTATTTGAAGCATGCTTTTTGAAGCATCCTAGGTGTATGTGACTTTCTTCTTTCAGACGAATCCAATCAGAGTTAAAATAAAAAAACTGTCCAGGCCTTGGAATGGGTTTAAATGGGTGATAGCCATTACACTTCGAAAGACATGAAATAACATATTTGTAATAAAACGTCCCTCACAAGGCTCCGGGGGGGGGTGAATAAAGTCCTCCTGTAGAGAATCCATTCATTTTTGTACGACAAATATCAATATTTCCAACTTAATAAGCACTTTTCTCTTACGCCTGCTCTCTGTGGAAACCGGAAACCGTCCCGGTGGGTGACATGATTAGTGATTAGCGCGGGGAGAGAGAGAAAACAAAATGCCAGTCATGAATTAGAAGCACAAACCAAGGATTTGTAAAGGAAAAATGTAGGAGAATTTCGATACAAGCCAAGAGGAGACTGGTTTTCTATTTGTTAAAGTTTCATGTTAAACTAAAATTCCCAGAGGTGCATGTGTGATATGTCCCCCAGGCCTGCTTCTGGTTTCCACAGACGGCAGACGTGAAAGAAAAATGTTTGAGTTAATATAGATATTCATCGTATAAAAATGCATGGATTCGCTACAGGAGGACTTTATTCACCCCTCGGAGCCATGTGAGGGACGTTTTATTACAAATACGCACATGTTATTTCACGTCTTCGGAAGTGTAATGACGGTCACCCGTTTAAACCCATTCAAAGGCTGGGAGAGGCATGGGCCAATTGGATTCGGCTGAAAGAAGGTAACATACACCTAGGATGCTTCAAAGGCGAGTAAAAGAAACCCATTTAGAAGAGGGTTGCTGTAGTAGGGAGTTTAAAATTCAGTCTTTGCATTAAATGTTGTATGCATTGCCTTCTTATTTTTTTTATTTTTTTTTTTTCTTCCCAGTAAAAATATCTGAATGTCCTCTTTAAGATTTTCCCCCTAAGTTGTCCTTGCAAAAAGGTTTAAATGAATTGACAGAATATTAAGGCATTCTTTTTCTTTTTATTTATTTTTTCAAAAAGCATGCAAAACTCTGCTGTGCATTAATCGGTCTCAACATTTTCCTACTTTCCACTGACCATGTCTGTCTGTTTTCTCCTCAGGACTAAAGTATTCCCAAAAACCAGGAGTCTGACCGTGACAACGACAGCAGTTCACACACCTGCGGGCTCTTTCCTTTTTACCGGATGAGATCATGACCCATTTGTACAGAACAGATGAATAGGGGAAGCAATGTCACACTTCCACATTTTTATTTTAATTTTATTTTCCTTTTGTCCACATTTCCAGAGATGGAAGTGTTATTTTTACTGTACTTTTTGGTACCTTTTTTGAATAATGTATTGTATGGTTGTATTTTACATGTCTACTGGATTTGCCACATGAGGTTCGGGAGCTGCCAGAGCTTTTGAAATAAAACAATTTTGAGTAAATTTTTCTCAATGTTTCCAGATGCTTGTTCTGCTTCCTGTTGTTGCATAGCATAGGAGAGCCGTTTAAAACACCAGAGCACCGTGAATGTCAGCATTTTGGGTAATGCATCTAATAGTGACTGGAAATTTCCACTTTTGTTGCTTTTGATTTTTAAACTGTTTTTCTTTTTAACTTGCTTTCTCAGTTATAATGCTTAGGTTGAGTCTTTTTGTTAATTAGGTTATTTGCTAGCGACCAGTAATGTTGCTCATTGAAATCTCATTCCTATAGTGTTTTTGGTAGAAATAAATGATTTGTAAGTTTTTGGAAGTGTTCTCGTTTACTGGCTAACATTAATGTTAATTTGTCAATATTAATGGTTTAAATGGTGACACTTGCTGTGTTGACATGATTTTGACTTAACCCTGATAACTTTGCATGAACTACTTTATGGTAAACAACAGATTCTTTTGTCTGAAGGTCTTAGTTTTAGTTCACGGTTGTAAAATTATCCATCTTTTTTTTGCAAAAGTAATTGTAAGCTTTTCTATGAGACTTTGCTTTATTAGCTGCTGCAAGGGAATGAAATGCGAAATACAGTATAACTGCAACAAGCTAATTTATAACTTTTAAAGTGGTGTAATGGCAGTTTGCAGTGCAAACAGGATTTAATACTGCTTTAAGAGTTCTGCAGGTGTTAATGTCTAAATTTTCATTCCTGAAAGGTTAAATCTGAGCTGAGAGTCTTGGGTCCTCATTTATCAATGGTGCATACGGACTGATTTGTAATAAGTGCTTGCAAACAGTTTGATGCAAAGTGTGTGATGTACAAACATGTACTTATATGTAGGAATGTGTAAATATAATGGCAAAATATAGAACTCTTAAGTATTGTTGATAAATGAGGCCCCTGGTATGTTGCATGAACTGCAAAAAATGTTTTCTACTTTTACATAAAAGATTGTTTTCCAATAAGTTTAAGACAAAAGAAAACATGTCCGTGGAGTATAGCTTTTTTATTTCTTTTGAATTGATTTCCTGACCCCCACTGGCTGATATTTGTTCTTATTTTAAACATTTTCTCAGAAAACAAGACTTCATGTATATATATATTTTTTTCTCAAACAAATCTTGCGCTCTTACATTTCCCATGGAAAAAATGACTTATAACCACTGTTTGAAAAGTTGAAATTGCAATGAAAAATATTCAAGTTTTTTTGTAGTGTTCACTATTCAGTATTTGGTACGTAGTAAGAGTTTCCCTGCTGTACACAGAATCGTTTGAGCGAATCGATTCATTTGACTTGTCGCTTTTTCAAGAACTCTACGTTTTATTTATTCACGTTTTAAATATTTAATATAAAATATTTATTTTTAATTGTATACTGCTTTGTTTTGTTAAATCTAACGCTGCGTTGTACATGACAGTTCTTACCGGTTAAATGAATCAGTTCGTTCGAATCATCTAAAGCATCAGTTCAAATTAATGACTCGGTTTGGATTCAGTTGACTTGTGGGAAAAGTAAACTAGCGGTTGAGTTTCAAAAAAAGACATAAAAATTGGATTACAAATAAAATCTATGGATGGAGGCTAGGGGAGGTTTAGGATGTGGGACAATTTCGCCAACGAAAGGTAAGATTAACTAACTAGCTAACGTTATTAGCAGGTGAGGTAACGTTAAAATGATGCACAGATCATGGGAAAATACAGTTAAGAATCACAGAACACGTTTTCAGTACGCTTTCATAATGAAATAATTGTAATATACATCAAAAAGCCAATTAACTAGCATGAGACTGATAAGTTACGTTTGTTTGTTTACCTGAAGCAAGCTCAACAATGACGTTGTGTTACGCAATATACAGGTAAACTGTTATGTGGTGATATACTTTAAAAATCATTTTAATTGTATATTTTGTATACAACAAATAACAGTGTATGATAAACGTGTTTGAATTGATCATTTTTGTTATGTGTATTTTACCTTGATTTACAGCAGAGGGCGCTAGATAGCAATAAAAGAGGAGGCTTATATAAAAGTGATATATATAAAATACATATTGTATTTAAATGAACAGCCAATTACATTTTGATTAGTTTTAATTTTAGGGCTGTATTTTTTATTTTTAACTTTTTAACACTGGCTCAAATTAAGATTACTGTAGTAGTATTGTAGTAATCTAATGTAGAATATTAATTATACTTTTAAATCTTGTAATTATTCAAGAGTTTGTCATTTAAAATAAAGTTTGTTCTCATTCTCATAATTTAGAATTTTCTATGATGTTTTCATTTGATCAATCAGTTTGAGATGCTCAACCAAAACTAGCAGTAAACGTGCAGTATATATAATTTTAGTCATTAAAACTAAGTGTCGGAAAATCATCTCCTCAGAAAGACTAATAGTAATTTAAATGAGTAAATTGAATCCAATAGCAATCCTACTTTAAATATTCTTCACAATTGAAAACAGCATTAGTATGTGTTTGGGAAACTGGCTCAAATTGAAGCGTAGTTATAGCGTGTGGGTTTAGATTACTCACAGAGATGGTTAATTGTGCCAGAGAGGGCTGTCTGTTGGATCCTCACCGCCTTGTGTCATAACAAACTACCACATGCTATGATTTCAGAGTAATTTTAGGTTGAGGTAAGTTAGCCGTTCAAGATCTGCTCCATCATCCAGAAAGCTGGACGTTTAGGAGGGAGAACGAATCTGCCTTCGCTGTACCCTCGAGCATGGCATTTAACGTTAAAATACTCTAAAGAGGCCTATAATGACCTCGTGTAGATAAAAGCCTCATTAAATGACCCGTTTCTTCTGTAGAGTCGCCTTTGTCAGAAAGAAAAGACACAGGGTTCTTAAAAAAAGCTTTTTTTTATTGTTATTCCAGTTCTTTGATTTCGTTTACCAGGGATTAATCTAATATACAAATACCACACACATTTATAAAAATGACTTTCACTGAAATTGTTCTTGTGTTAAAGAGGAGTAAAGTGCATATCTCAGACATGTTCTGTGATTTTTTATTTTTTATTTTTTGTATGTTTTTTTAAATCTTTAAGAAATATCAATATATCGTAACCAATATTAAAACATCATCAAACAAATAGTGCAAGTAAGTTCCCACCAGTCGCCACAGAAGGGCTTCATATATATACACACACACATCTTTAAGCACCTTCATTGTACATGGCCATTGAAACGTCTTTGCATTTTGCACACCAAGATAAAAACATCTTAAATGTGTTGCGTGAAGTGCAGAAACTTTAAATTTCAGATGGTTTTAGTTCTCATTTGGAGGACTTGTGCATTTTGTTTTGTGGTTGTTTTAAAAGTCTTGAAGGGGGGATTGTATGCTTTTTTTACTACCATGTTGTTTTGATTTCAGAGGGATCGATGCACTGACACATTCTATCTTGAAAAGCAGGTAAACCAGAACACAAATGTGTTAGTGTCTTTATAAAACATCTTAGTAAAATATAGCCAAGGCTTATTTAAATATGCATAAATAGCATGAAAATATGTTTAGTTTGAGTTTAAACGTTGCTGAATTACTCGTTCAGATGAGGAACAGTATCAAAGTTGTGGACGTTTCCCCCCCGTTTTATTTTTCTGTACACGACAAACACCTCCAAGACACTTCATATGTGAAAAAGACTGCTTTGCAAACAGATTGGATTTCAAGTTTGTTCTTTAACAACACATCTTTGGATGTTTTACAATAGAAACACTTACAATAATGAACAATTCCACTGTAGAACCTGAAAGCCATCTATACAGATTATTATTTTAAATAGCATTCGATTTAATCAAGGGTCAATTTGAAATGCACAATATAAATAATTATGAGGGGAAAAAACTTCTCTTTTGTCTAATTTCATGATTAACTGCAGATTGATCTGATATCTTCTTATATTTTGGCTATAAAAAACTTTTTTGTTTAACAAAATGATTTGTAATCCTGAGAGTTTTTTTCATGTTAATTTTGTTTTTGTGGTTTCTGTGGTAAATTGAACCACTTTTTTATTTTGCATAGTGGATTACGATGTACAAATTTGTCATTTTCCTCGTGTTTAGGATTTAGCTTCACTGAAAACTCTTTAATTAGAAAACCTGTCAAACAATACAATGCAAACATCAAAGCTTCTAGCTTATTCAGCAGGACTTTTTTTTTCTTTCTGCATACCTGATTGTCAATTTTTTGCATTCGATTTTCACATACTTCATTGCACTGAACAGTCTATGAGCGCATCACCCTTGTTAGCAAACGCTGAAGCATCAAAAACAGCTCTAACAAATGCACATCCAAGATATTAACAAATCTAGTCATTTAAAAAGTATTTAAAATCCCTGTCATCCCATATGGAAGCTGACTTATGAAACAAACAAAAAAATGTAATCTCATTTAATATTACAGAGTCTGAACCCGGTTCGTAAAGACTTTGTGGCGTCCGAAGCGAGCAGCTGTTTCAAGGAATTAAAGGGATACTCCACCCCAAAATGAAAATTTTGCCATTAATAACTCACCCCTAATGTCGTTCCAAACCTGTAAAAGCTTTGTTCATCTTCAGACACAATTTGAAATATTTTGGATGAAAACTGGGAGGCTTGTGACTGCCAAGTAATGAATACTGTCAAGGTCCAGAAAAGTACGAAAGACAAGTCAAAAATAGTCCATCTGCCGTCAGTGGTTCAATCTGAATTTTATGAAGCGATGAGAATACTTGTTGTACGCCAAAAAAATTTAAATATCAACATTATTAAGGTATCCTTGTGTTGTGGTTAACACAGAAGAACGTACGCAGTTTGCTGATACTCACCTACATGGCGCTTTATTGTTGAATAAAGACGTTTTTTTTTTTTCCTTTCCGTACAAAAAGTATTCTCATCACTTCATAAAATTCA
>JAUMHE010000077.1:1540887-1552918 GCA_032359235.1 Enteromius mattozi
AATAAAGACGTTTTTTTTTTTTCCTTTCCGTACAAAAAGTATTCTCATCAATTCATAAAATTCAGATTGAACCACTGATGGCAGATGGAGTATTCAGACGATGTCTTTCATACTCATGAATCTTGATAGTGTTACTTGGCAGTCACATGCCTCCCGGTTTTCATTCAAAATATCTTAAATTGTTCCAAAAAAAAGGAGTAATTACTGAGAAAATTTCCATTTTGGAGTTTGGTAACCCTTTAACAAAGTCACTTTGCAGCCTCGGGAATGGGCGGAGCTCGTTCCAGTCTCACGGCCCAGGGGTCAGAGGTTGCCGAATAGAAAGGCGGGTGTGGTAGAACGTCGTCCGTCGCCACAGCGAAAGCAAACACGCCCCTCTTTCTGTTCACATCCTTTGAGATGAGCTTCCTGTCCATCTCTCGGCTGTCTCCGTCGATGTCCTCCAGCGTTTTTCCTCCCGTAGGCTGCTGTTTGGTCAGCGAGGGGGCGCCACCGGCGGCGGGAATCTGCATGGTCCTGTCCACTTGAAGGGTGTTGGGGTCAGGAGGGAAGAGGAAGTTGGTGGACCTCCAGGCGGAGGGCTTTCGGCCCCGTCGCGGGCGCGAGACGCGGCAGCTCTGCCGTTTGAGGTGCCGGTGAAGGTGGTCGGAGCGCGTGAAGCTCTTGTAGCAGTGCTCGCATTGGTACGGCCGCACACCGGTGTGGATGCGCAAGTGGTTCTTCAGGTCGTAGTTGTGAACGAACTTAGAGTTGCAGTGCAGGCAGATGTACGGCCTCTCGCCGGTGTGCTTGCGCATGTGAATCTTCAGCTTGTCTTGTCTGAAAAAGAGAAAAACAGCAATTAAAGGAACAGTTCACCCTAAAATTAAAATTTGGATGCTCTGCAGTGAATGGGTGCCGTCGGAATGAGAGTCCAAACAACTGATAAAAAACAAAATAGTAATCCACACCACTCCAATCCATCAATTAATGTCTTGAGAAGACAAAAGCTGCATGTTTGTAAAAAAAACAAATGCATTGTTTTTAACTTCAAACCCTCACTTAAGGCCAAAATATTCTTGCATAATCCATAATAATGCTTTCTCTAATGGAAAAACTCCATCTTGTGTTGTCTCTACCATAAAAGATGGACTGTTTTATAAACTGCTTGATTTTTGAAGACATCTCTCCTGATTCTGAGTTTTTTACTAGGTGAAGCAATGCTATGGATTATACAAGATATGATATAAAAGTGCTATGACATGTTTTTTTTATTATACATTAAATAAAATAATAGAGCAAGCTAGTGTTAGAGGCTTTTTTGCTTTTGTTAATTGTATAATAAATAAAAAGAAAACTGATATAAAACAAAAAGATAAGAAAAGCTAGTTTTAATTTTTTGCTTGTAAATGAATAGAGAGCCGTTTTTAAAGAGTAGTAATAGAATAGAGAGTGCTATAGTTAGATGGTCAAATAAAGATGGAAGGGATGTGTTTTCCATAAAAAAACCCCATGAAAGTAATTTGTGTGCCTCTTTAGAATGAGTGCTATCTAAATGTATGCACAGACACATCTAGGTCTTGGATGGCCTGATTGCGATTACATTTTCAGCAAATTTTCATTTTTGAGCAAACTATTTGTCTGTGTTTGGGTTTTGAGGTTATTTTTGCATACCTGTAAGAATCCCTACAAAACCTCAAGGCACACCATGCACACAAAAAAATCGTACATGTATGCAGAAAAACACACAAGCAGGTGTACGCCTTCGTACTTGAAAAGCAGACAGCTGCACGTTGCTCAACACTAGCAGCGACAGAAAAACCCAAAAAACACGAAAACCGGATTTAGTGTTCCTGTTATGTGGTATCCAGATGAGTTATCCAGAAGCTCAGAAGCCTTCGTTTGATCTATTTCTCAGTCTAGATCTCACTCATCGAAATTTCATTCCTCTACAGAGCGTTTGAGCCCAAAAGTGAAATGTAGGTCTTATATTAACATCACTACGCTTTGGCTTTTATTACAGTGTGGAAACCTCATGCGGCTCCGACCACAGTGATGCATAAAGTGTTTCACAGCAGGTTTGTCCTTATGATGCTGCTCTAGTTTTCATGTGTTGTTTCATTGTTGTAATACTGAAGCTTAGCTCTTCAGCTTCAAAGAGGCTATTTGTTCTAGTAGACAGTCAAGAGTAATTTGTTTGAGGTGAAAATTACATGACAGCAAGTCAGAATTCTTTCTCGTAAATCTGTCATTGTAAAACATTCTTTGCCTTCTTCAGTATGTCTGCTCCTTTTTAGTGACTGTTCATGTGTTATTCTTGTGCTCTATCTGCTTGAATTGATGTTAAAACAGTCTTGAACTGTTAAATGGATAGTTTGCCCAGAAATTAACATTCTGATGTTATTTTGGAAACCATTGACTTCCATTGTACGGTTTTCAAAATATCTGCTTTTGTGTTCTACAGATAAAGAAAAGTCACAACGCTTTGGAATAACATTAGGGTGAGTAAATTAACTCCAGATTGTGATACTTGATCTGAATGTCTTCTTTTCATTTCACCAACTGTCACTTTAAATAAAAGTTCAGAAGTTTTAGTAATAGTAAATAATCAAAATTAAGAAATTAACATGAATTTTAATAATTAAAAGTGTATAGAAAGATACAGAATTTAACGAACATTTCCATCAACTATCACTATAATTAAAAGTGGCAAAAATAAATAGGAATTTATTAATAATTTTAAGAAAAGTATAAAAAATATAAATGATAAAAGTATTAAGTTGAAAATAATTAAAATTAAATGTTAAATAATCATTATAATAATTAGATGTGTATAGAAAAATAAAGTGAAATAAAATAAAAATAAAATGGTAAAAAGTACATAGTAAATAATACATTTAATACTTAGTAGTATATAGTATATAGTATATATTTATAATAGTATATAAAAACAATATCACTATAAAGAAAAGTGGAGAAAGTTTTAGTAGTTATTTAATAAGAATTTAAATTAATACAATTATAAATAATAATTGTAAATTAATTTAAATGTTAATTCATTACTAATTTAATTGTTATAATAATACAATCATTGTTTTAATTAATAATACTTTTAAATTAATATACTGAAAATAATAATAATTATTACTACACAAACTACTCATTTGTGCTTTTTACATACGATGGAGGGCTCAAGTTTGCGTCGCCTTAACCCGACTCACCTGGTGAAGCGGACCTCGCAGATGGTGCACATGTAGGGCTTCTCTCCGGTGTGTGTTCGCATGTGCCGTGGCAGCTTTCCCGCTCCTTGAATCACCTTGTTGCAGATGGGGCACTGCTGTGACGCCTTGGGCTTCATCTTCCTCTCCTCCTCCAGCTGCCACGGAGGAAACAGTGTCCCGAGATGAGAGGCGGACAGAAAGCTCAGGTAGGACCTCAACTCCGCTCCCTCTTTGATCGGACCGAGGCCGGGGTCAGAGGTAATTCCCAACCCCGGACTCATGAAGTCTTTGAGGAAGTCTCTGTGCAGGATAGGGTTTGTGGGTTCGTCCTTCAGCTCTTCTTTGATGACTTCCTTCTTGACCGCCAGGTCCAAAGGGCCGTTTTCTAGAGAAGCGTTGGGGAAGGGGTGGGAAGGGTGTCGGGGCTCCAGGATCTGAGGGTAGCCTGGGAATTCTGCTGCCCACATGCGAGGGTAGAAGCCTGGGAGAAGGGGCGAGAATCCGGCACCTCTTTCCAAGCCTGGCACTTTCGGATAGAGTCCCTCTTGAAGTAAAGACTCTATCGAGAAGTCTTTCAGTGCCCGGCCCTCCAATCCCTCCGGCCCTCTGGGTTTCTGGGCTTCCGGAGTGTCCGATCGGCTTCTTTGGGATTCTTGCGCTCCTTGTTGGGAGCTACGAGGCGAGCTGTCCGTCCTCCCGTTCTCCCAAACTTTGAGTTCCTCTTGGTTTTCGGCTCCTTGTGTGGATTTTTCGCTATTGTTGTCCTCAAATTCTCCATCTTTGGAGTTGACCTCCTCCTCCATTTCCTCCTCGTCCTCTTCATCCTCATCTTCCTCGTCATCCCCCTCGAACTCCTCTCCTTCCGGAGGTCCTCCTCCTCGTTCTCCGCCTCCTCCCGTGTCCATGATTTCTAGGCACACGTTTATAATGCAGGGGATTTCCAGGAGCCTGGCGGCGCTCAGGATCTCCTTGACGTTGGAGGCCGTGACAGTCAGCGTCGAAGTGTACGCGAACTCCAGAATGGCTGTCAGCGATTCGGGTGCCACGAAGTCCAGCTCATAGACAGCGTGTGTGTTGGAGTCCTGGCTGGAGCCAGTGGCCACCGTGAAGAGTTTTTTGAAGTACTGGCTGCAGGCGGCCAGGACGGAGCGATGGGTGCGGTACTCCTGGTCCCGGACCACTAGGACCACATCGCAAAGCAGACCGTCCCGCCGCTGCTCGTTAAGACTGCACAGGACGTCGTTGCTGTGGTTCGGGAAGGGGATTCCGATCAGGTCCTCGTCTGTGTGCGCCATCTTCTCCCAGGAATCTGTGTGCAGGTAAAAAATTTAATCGGTGAGATGTCACACACTAAAATAAGGCTGGCCGATAAATAGATATTTGTCATAAGGGACCAGTTTAATTGAGATTAAAAAAAGCTTTCCATTGATATATGGTTTGTTAGGAGAGGACAATATTTGGCTGAGATACAACTATTTGAAAATCTAAAAAAAAATCTAAATATTGAGAAAATCACCTGTAAAGTTGTCCAAAAGAAGTTCTTAGCAATGCATGTTACTAATCAGAAATTAAGTTTTGTTATGTTTATGGTAGAAAAGTTACAAAATATGTTCATGGAACATGATCTTTACTTAATATCCTAATGATTTTTGGCATAAAAGAAAATTTGATCATTTTGACCCATACAATGTATTGTTGGCTATTGCTACAAATATACCTGTTCTACTTATGTCTGCTTTCGTGCTCTAGGCTCACATTTATTGAAACATGGATGAAATCACATTTATTAAATGCTAAGCATCTGTTAAGTGCAAAAGTGTAACTGTAAATGAATCTTGAAGAATAATTTCATAATATTCAGAATGCATTTTTAAGTAATTTAAGTAATATATTTAGTCTACAATCATCTAGCTTTTTTTTTTTTTTTTTTGTGCATTTTACAAATAATTACAAAGAAACACATTGAATTAAATGTGAAATTTTAAAATAGAAAAATAGAAAAACTTAAATAGTATTTTTTTAATTATTATTATTATTATTATCATTATTTAGGGGATATCATGCAACCAAGATATTTTTATAATTAATTTAAAATAAACAATTATTTTCATTTGATTGCATGGTAAAAGACTAAGTAATTGAATCTAATTAGAAACCATTTTTGATGAAGTTATATGAAATAATAAAAATAGAAAACACATTATAAAGGTTTTATTTTACTCTGTGAAGTTTCCTTATATATAAACAAATGATGTATTTTATTCATTTTTTTAACATCTTACAGACAAGTGGAATGCATTTCCTTTCCCATTAAAATGAATCTCATAATAAGTATTGATAACAAAAGGTTGTTTCGACCAGCCCCACAATAATTGACTGAAAGTGAAATTTGAGTTAAAGATACTTGTTTCTGCAAAAGAGCGTTACTCTGTGCACTTTGCGGTTAAAGAGGACGCATCGCACAATCAGATAATTAATTAGCTCCCGCCGAGCTTCTGAGGAGCAAATCTGTGTCTGGTTCTCTCTGATTGCGATCAAACAACAGCTCCACTGGCTTCTGCTTTTCATGCCGTATACATTGATAGCAGAGGCTATTTTGTTGTGAAGGCCTCAAAAGATAGCAAATTAAATCTGATGGTTTGCATTGTGAGAAAGGCTGACACTTATCTTTGTCATGTTCGGAAAAAAAAAGCACAGCACAGGAAGGCAAAGGGGGTCAGGCTCTAGTTTCTGCTTTCCACGGGAAAAAAGTGTCAGGGCATGAGTAAACGTCACCCGTCGCCCCCAGATCTACTCGCGTTTCACGAGAGGCCGATGCTGTTTAATTGCAGCAACTATAATTGGCATGCATTAAATGTCGAATCCTTTTTCTTCTTGTTGTTATGATTTACTTCAGTCTAGTCTAGAAGTGTATTTCTACAGAACCCTGTCCAGAAATAATAAAGGATTGGAAAAGCTGTATTTGGTTCAGATGCTCTTAAACTACAGGCCTACATGAATGGAGCCCGAATTGTACCTGCGGATTCCCTGAAATGTTTACAGTGACTTTTTAAGAGGCGTTTTGGCAGCATTGTCCTTCATTCATGGCTATGAATAGAGTTTAATCTCAGTGTGTCTCGTCCCCGTGGTCACTGCAGGCATGTGGATGGATGCTTTCATACGTCCCGCCGCCACCGGAGCTGTCGACTGCCGTTCAGTGGTCCAAAAATGGCCCATGCGCCAAAGTAAATGAGCTACTGGTGTTTTTGGGTTTTACTTCTTGTCCATTGTCTGTCTTCATTCTCTATAATATTGAGCTCAGCGCTTACCAATCAACATTTTAATGTCCCTTCCACTGTTGCTAGGAGACGGTTGCTATAATTACAGTTTGAACATATAGTGCACTAACAAGGAACGTATCTTTTAAATTAAGAACCTTGTTTATCAAACAATGTGACCCTTCAGGGAAAAGTATATATATAGATTCGGCAGAAATAATGATTACGTTTGGCCTGAATGAACCAACATGAGATTGGAAATGGGAATTTAGAATAGTAGATATTGTAGATAATAAATTATATATATATATATATATATACATACACACACACATATATATATATATAATGCATGATTAGTTTGTTCTTTGCTAATATTAAACCTTGTATGTATCAGGGTTGTTATAGTTCATTAAAATTTTAACTAAAATTAAAAACAATTAGAAGAATTTTCATTGCTTGAAAAAATGTAAACTGAAATTAAATAGAATTAAAAAAAACAACTTTATTTCAGATAGTTGTCAAAGCAATATTTCTAATTTTAAATTAGAATAACTTTATTAATTAAAATAACTAAAACACAAATATATGTATATCGTTTATTTTAAGATTATATTACACTGACGTTTAGCTTAGTTTAACAGAAAATTTTATATTATTAATAAAACTATGTATAAAGCCATAGAGAGAGAAAAGTTACTAAAATGGACAAAAACACACAATTTTAACTAAAATTAAGATGAAAGAAAAAATATCCAAAATTCTGATTCAAAATGTTAAAAATTATAATAGTACCTCTATAATACTAAACACTGGTATGTGACATTTTATTCTTTTTTTAAATGTGTATAAACAACAAAACACTTGAATTTAATTGCAGACTATTCACAGAAAAAAGAAAAAGACAGAGGAAGAGGGAAGGATGAGATCTCATGTCCCCAGAAGTTCCCTGACAGGTTGGGCAAAACTCAAAAAGAAAAAAAAAGCGGTGCCCCACCCTGGAAAATCCAGCCAAGTTAAATAGGCGTTCAGAGCTAAAAACAACACTAGGGAGGGAGTGAAAAAGAAGGAAGAGAGACACAGTGAGGTCTCCCACCCACCCTGGGAGCGCATGTGTTTCTCCTGCCGGGCCCCACACCTCCTCACTCACTCCCATAATTACAGTGTGTGTGTGTTTGAGGGCCCACTGGCCCCTCCGCACTCGCTTCACACTGAACAACTCCTTCACAATTCACTTCCTCCATATGACGCAATCTACATGCAGACTTCTGCTGGGGCTGTAAAAATATAATTATTAATATTCCTGTAAATCTATAACAAATCCTTGATTTCGATTTTTTTCAGTATAACTTTATCTGCAGCTTTTCTTTGATTTTGTTGTTTTTTTATAATGACTGTACCCTTAACACGTTGCAAAAGAAATGATTCCCTTATTTTTTTGTCTTTTTTTCCATTGAAAATATATAAAAAAATCTTAAATCAAACATGTACTTGAGAAGCAAAATGAATTAAGATAATAAGTCTTTTTGAAAAAAAATGTACATGAAGTAAGTTTATTCTTAATACAAGAAAAATGTCTATTAATGAGGTCAGAAAAATAATCTTGTTTATCTTTGACCTAAGTTTACCTTTCTGATTAGATACTTATTAAAATCAATTAATTTGAATGATTTTTCAGAAAACAAGAGTTAATTTCTGAAGGATAAGGATGCTTAATTCAAAGGAAAAAAAACAAGATTATTTTACTGACCCCGCTGACAGATATTATTCTTGTCTTAAGCATAAACACAATTTGTATGCTTAAGACAAGAATAATATCTGTCAGTGGGGTCAGTAAAAGAATCTTGTTTTTTTTTCTTTGAATTAAGCATAAACTTTTTTTACTTCAATTGGATTAATATATTAAGTAAACTATTCCTTCTTAAGTAAATGCATATTGAAACAATATTTCTCTTTCTTTTTTCTTTAGTTTTAAGCAAGAATGTAGTTTTGATCATTTAGAAAGTGACTTGATATCTTAATTCAAGTAGTATCTTGATTTAAGGATTTTTAGATCGGTTTTTGCAGTGAAACTTATGCAATTATTATTATTATTATTTTTGCATTTTGACATTTTCTTTGATATTATTAAGCTGTTGTTCCCAGTATGTAGAGGCAAAAACTGACTCACACACACCTCAGTGATGCTATCTGAAATCCTGTCTAAACTGTTGATGTGGCTCTAGTAAAGCAGTAAAGCTTATCTTCGACTGGTTTGTCCATCTCTAGATGGAACATCCGTGTTTGTGCTTTTCTTTGTGAAGTGATTTGATAATCAGTTGGAGTGCAGATGCAAATGTGTATTATATGCTTTTGTGGTCTGCTTGTTGTTTGTAATGATAGGAAGACGTCATTTTCCACTGAGAAATATTTAATGGCAATGTTCACATGCTGCTGACAGCTAATTTTAGCAGTCAGACATTCATTATTGTTTCAGTAAATCCAATTAGTTTGACTGGTAATGGCATGAAGAATCAAATCCAGATTTTTTTACAAGCACAGATTCATGAAAAACAAAAAACCTTTAAAAATATATATTTAAAATATTTTATTTTGTTCAGTAAATGTCCTGAAGATTCTGTAATTTTAAATAAAAAAATATATATTTTAAGCATTTTTTTTTTTTATTAGTTAAATTAAAATATAAAATTAAAGCATTTTAATGAAAATAATTTATGCAAATTATAAAAGTTGCTTAATAAAAATTAGCATTTTCATGCCAGATCATCGTAGGCCATATCAAATGTCATGTTTGATTGGAAAGGGTGTTTGGAAATAATCTGAGCATCTGAAAATGATGCTCAGCATTTGTTCTGGTGAAGAAAATACCCTCTTTAGCCCCACAAAGTCCCACACACTCATTTCAGCACAGAGACACGTTTGTCTTTTGAAAGAGATGCATATGTGTGTGTGTATCAGTGCTTCCGCTCCTCAGGAGCAGCACTGCAGCAAACAACAACAAAAAGTTAGCTAAATGTGTTGCTTTCATATTGCGTCGTCCTCATTTCGTTTCGATTCACAAATGAATCAGTTTAAACGAATCAGTTGAACCTATTTTGCGACTCGCACCGAATTGAGCGGCATTCACAAAATGAATGCATGCGATGTGATTGAAGTGTCGTCAATAATAACCTTTTTTCCTATTTTCTTCTTTGCATTACTAATTCTGAGTTCGTAATGTGTCATAACTCAAAACATAAATGACACCGTGAGTAAAAACCCAAACTACCCCCTCAGTGCTTTGATCGTTCAAAATAACACACCTGTGTTTGATGTCTGAACTAAACGCGAGCTTTGATGATCGTCTTAACTGGGACAAAGACTTTAAGTCTGGACAGTTAATAGCGATTGTTTGTTAACGTGAAGCTGGAGTCTCTTGCAGGTTAAACGCATGCATTTGGTGCACGCCGGATGCCTCGCTTGACTTTGTGATGCAAAGATGACCAACTCTTGATAGGGTAAAGTTACAACATCTTCTCCAAAAGTTAAAACAGTTCACATTTGTGAGAGGTATTTCATCATGGCCTCTTCGGGGAGGCAGGGCTGGAGTCTCAGACGTGTCACGCTGCTCAGACTCACGGCGACTCAGGCTGCTGCTAAATTGGCTAAATCCAGCCGTGGGTTCGTGGGTCCTAAGGGAGATCATTTAGGGGCCTCACCTGCAGGGGCACCTGTAGGTTTTAGTCCATTAGTGCTTCGCTGAGACTCACGGTCCTGTTTACAGACAGAAGCGCCTCCTGCCTGTGCTCTCCAGCCATCGGCCAATAGGAAACTGCGGATTTGAATATGCTTTGTCTCGGTGCTGTAGATGATAAGGGCTCTGCATGTGAACAGCTGAAGGCCTGATTTGCATATAACACAGCAAACGGTTTAATGGTGGTTTTGGTTTCTGTGAACCTGATCTCAGTTTCAGTTTAGGACTTTTCAGACAGACGCATGTCTTTTTGAGTTATCAATTTTGAGGTTCCGGCATCAGGTTTAAACATTTGCACTGAACTGTAATAAGTTTTGAGTTGAAATATATGACATTTTTTTGTTGTTAGTTTTTTTAAATGGCATTGGTGATTTTTCAGATTTATTAGTTTTTTTGGTTTTTTGTAAATGTTTTTTTTTGTTCTAGTAAGTATACATATATAATCTTTTATATATATATATATATATATATATATATATTTAGAATTATTAAATTTTATTATTATTATTATTATTATTATTTTATTATATTATCATAAAAGGTTATTTTGTATTTATATAAAATTTATTATATATATTTTATGTCTATCCATCATCTATCTTATCCTATTTTATTTGTTATATTGTAATTATTATTATATTTTTAATTATATATTATTTTATTATTATTATATCATCAAACCTTATTTTTTATTTATTGTATAAGATATATTTTAAATATTATATATCTCTTTTTAGTGTTTTTAGTATCTATTATATCTCATTTGATATCTCATTTAAAAAAAGGTTTATGTCCGATTTAGTTGTCAAGTACTCTAATACAAATTGATGACAGACCACAGACTTAAACCAGGACTTTGTTCAACAAAGTTAAAGAAAACATCATAAAGTGTGGCGTGTAGGTTTGGCCTCGTGTCTTGACCCAATTTCTGCTGTATATTAAGCTGCTTTTTAACCATAGACTGATTCACCCAGCGACAGATCAGAACGAACATAAATGACACTTAAAGAGCCTCGTTAGGATTACACACAGCCGTTGTGTAACGTCTGCTGTAATTCATCTGTTTGGTAAATATATGAAGCAAGACGCTACAGACACCTGCATCACGCGCTTCAGCTGCTACAAACAGTAATTTACATGGTTTTTAATCTGCATTCAGCCCTCTTCAAACACACACACGTTCACCTGTCACCTTATGACACCCTTTAAAACATAAGGGTAATCTAATCACTGTCTAAAAATTAACAATTCTAATGAATTTAGTTGCATTTGCTTTTGATGGATTTAGATAAAGTAAGGTGATGTTCCCATCGAGGCTGTGACACAGATCTGTTTTTGATAATTAAAATCTCAGTTTGACATTTTCATATCTGATCTGGGCCACTTCTGTGTGGAAATAAATCTGATACGCATCTTATTTTTTGTGACTTGACGTCAATGTGGATTTTTTTTAACTTCCAACCCAAAAGTGACTGTAATCGATGTATATGGTATATCTATAAAAAACAAATAACTAAATTTTTAACCATTTTCAAAAATCAAATTTCATTTTTTTTTCGTTGTGCATTCCAATTAATCTCAATTAAATTGGGTTATTTTGATTAGGTTAAAAAACAATCAATACAATACTGCTAACTAACACATAAAACACAATATAAACATGATAACATAATAAAAACATGACTTTTAGGAAAAAAAAAAAATCTTTAAATGTATGTGTGTATACATAGACATACATACTTGTGTGTAAAATATATATATATATATATATATATATATATATATATAACAAACAGATTAATATATATATATATATATATATATATACTTTATATATTATG
>JAUMHE010000077.1:1553018-1573795 GCA_032359235.1 Enteromius mattozi
AGACATACATACTTGTGTGTTTAATATATATATATATATATATATATATATATACCAAACAGATGACTATATATATATATATATATATATACTGTATATATTCTGACACTTCTTTTTAAACAATCACAGTAGCAGTTAAGATGTGTAGCTTAAAATAGAGATGGAAACCCAGACTTCTTCTAGTTTCATAAAACATAAAAATGTGATGATATATTTAACAGTATTACGAAAACTGTTTGTGAAGATGACTATGTGGGTCAATCGCTGGTTCAGTTCAGTGGGCCTCTTTAAAAAGGTCACAAGAACAACCTCTCAAAAAATGAATTAGCACTTTCTTGCAGCGTCTAATTGTTTTTCAGAAACTCTTTCAATAATACTTTGCTCTCGCACACATCAGAGCCAGCGGCGTCTGGTGTAGGTGTCGATTATTTGCTGTGTCATTACTTGTTTGTGTTAGTTTGCGTCGGGCCAAAACTCCACACACTCATTTTCTGGAGATGACATCTAAAGAACGGCCCGAACAATTATGTGAGTCATCAAATTACTGCCCACAGACGTGCTGCTCTATACCTGAGATGCAGGCAAACAAACATAAACAGACAACATCCCGCGTATTCCCGCTCCAAACGCGCTCTTTCCCCACATGCACAACTCTTGGGGTGTAATGCACTCACCCGTCCAGATCCTCAGGTGTTACTGTATGTGTGATTTATTCCAGGTCTAAGTGTCGTTTCAGATCCCAGCCTGTCTCATCTCTGTCTCTGAGGGACGCAAAGACGTCTGTCCATCCCGTCTGCCCGAGCGTCTCCTCTCCATTCACAAAAAACACAGCCGAGCATCCAACTACAAGCCCCAAACAACGGCACACGCGGACAGACGGAGAGGTTTGTGTGGACACTGACAGGAAGGAGGAGAGAGAGAGACAGAGAGAGAAAGAGAGAGAGAGAGAGAGGAGGTGGATCTACTCTAGAGCAGCGATGTAGTTTTTATAGCTGGGTGGGAAGCTCAGGATAATAATACCCATCCTCCTCCACAACACAGTTTAAGCTCAGTATGTAATAAAGCCCATGGTGCACAAACCCTCTGATTTGGGGTCAGACAAAATGAATTTTTAGTTTTATTCGTGAAGGATTTGCAACTCGAGCTTGGGCACAAATGAAGGAAGAGAGAGAAAAGTACCGGTTCTATATATGCGTGTGCTGTGACTTCAGAAGATGAATTAGACGACGGGACAAGGTGGAAGACCTGAAGTTCAGAGTTTAGTGTAGAAACCAGTCACTTTCACAATTAACTGCACAGTAACTGCGAGAAACTCTTTGAAGTGAACATGAAATATTGAGGTCGAAAGACTGAAGTAGTGTTTTCTTGTAAAATGTGATGGAATAACGTCTTCAAAAAATAGATATATTTTAATGTAGAGGAAATTAAAATAATGTACATATAAAATGAAAATTATTACTTCTGCATGGCAAGAAGTATATGGTACACATTAAAAAAAAAATATTTCAATGCATTTAATTTAGTTAGTCTGGTTAAGGTGGCATCCCTACCTGAATGGAAAAAAACATAATTATTTTATATTCATGTGTACATATAGCATTCTGACCATATAATAGATCATGTATATATATATATATATATGGGTTGTTGACATATCAATGTGTCCTATGGTGTGATGTCAAAAATGTAAAACAAAATAAAATATAATAACCTCTAACATTGAAGGTAAACCTCTCATACATTTTTTTCTTGTTATATGTATACGTATACACACTAAAAGGACAAAAACAGAGCAACTGATATTGAAAAACATTAAAAAAGGCAAAATAATAAATGACAAAAACGCCACAAAGTCACTGAACTTTTACTAAAATGAAAACATATACATGAAGTCTAATTCAAAATATTAACAAAAGCTATAATAGTGCATCAGTGATACTAAAATAATACTGCAGTGCAAAAGCATAATGAGTAAGAGTAGTATATGCAGTATATACTGTTTTGAATGGTTTCTTATGTGGCAGATTTGCTGCTTGTATTTTACACGTGTGTCAGTTTAATTAAACAACGTGTTATATAATGCCAGAAAAGAGACGTTATGACTTTCTTGTTAATTAGAAGTTGGTTGTTTTATACGTGCAGTTTGACCCATATTGCAGCTCAGACAGAGTGTTCCTCAACAGGGCTGTTCAATTTCCCTTCGTTGAAACTGAAACCAGAGGTTGACGGCTAATCAGTTAGTTAACGTGTAAACTTATACTCGCAGTCGTGTGACGAGTATATTCGCTCATCCGACTACCACTTTTTATTTACCGTCATTTAATGTGGTAAAAGAGAAAGATAAAAGATTAGGGTTTAATGTGGTTTTCTGTTTATTCAAGTGTATCAGGTGCATTAAAAATGTTATAAATGTGTTTAATGCACCTGCTGTATATAGAAAGCCACAAACAATTTAGAGGGTGGATAAAACACTTTCCAGTGACTGGGGGAAAAATTATCCTTAATATAATATAAATATTGTAATTTGTAAAATATATTTAATATTATATATATAATAACACATTATATTTATTTATATAATATATTTAAATATTAATAAAATATGTCCTTAATGTCATAAAAAAGGCATAAAAGCTAATAATTAAAACACAATTATGACAAGAATTATGTCTAGGGAAAATAAATATTTTTATACTCTTAAAAATAAACCAGAAAGATGCAATTAAAAGAAGTAAGTAAGTAGTGTATATATATATATATTTCCATTATTTGGCTTAAAAAATAGAGTAATGTGATTTGTTGCATCTGACAGTGTTGTAGTTTTAGAAACAAAACCGTTTAGCTTATTCTGTGACTCAAAGTTGGCTTTTCTCATGCGTTTATACTACCAATGAAAGTTTTTTTTACAGCTGAACACTGAACACAGTCTCATCCTATAACACACTCACAGCTAATTACTTCATTTAGTTAATATGTGTAGTTTAATGTCACATCTTTCAGATTTCTTTAAATGAGACCATTTCATTTTAATAATAACAGTAAAAGTGTCTGATTTGCTACTTGTGTCCGGTCACAAATGAACAAAAACTTCAAAACAATATTTCTTTTCAAATTATGCCACAATCAAAATCAAAGCGTTCAATAAGCCAATCAATTCTCTTCCATGTTGTCTGCATGTCTGTAAGCAAACAGAGAGGTTTGACTCTCAGAAATAGCAGACCGTGGTGCCTTTTCACAAATACAGCTCGTCTTTGTGTGAAAACAGACAGAGGAGTGTGTTTCCTTCGAATCTATTGTTTGAGAATCTATAAAACTATTACAGTCTCTCTGCCTCGTTTGTGTTTTTTGGCACGGTGACATTTTTCCGCCGTGTCTGTCTCTTTAAATCATGACTCGACGCTTTAACATGGACAGGATTTCCTAAATGACATCAAGAATCCACCTAGTTATGTAATTTATGACAGATTCATCATGACCTGCTTTTCAACCAGCACAGTTACTTAATACCAGCGCCAGCGTTTAACTGGGGCATTCTGGGTAAAATGTGATTTCAGTGGACTTCTTTGTCCTGGTGTGAACGTGACGAATGTAAAGTGTGAAATTTAAGAGATGCAGAATTAGCTAGACATGAGGATTATTACGTTAAAAACACACATGTGCAACATTATTTGTAGGTTTTCTCGGTTAGTTGTCATAGAAACCTCAGACAGGTGATACCTAAAACAGATTCCTGTATTAGACACACTTGAAGTGTTTTTTTTTTTTTTAGACCAAACCGAAATATATTTAATAAATGTTCTTCAGTGCTTCAGCTAAGACCCTTCTTTTAATCCTGTAAAGCCTGACGTATTAAATAATAGTCCAAAAAATCGAATTCGTTCAGATGGAATACTTTAATGAACCTTCAGACAAAAACTTTGCATGTGTGTTTTATGTTGAGTATCATATTTGAGCTTTTATGGCTCATATAGTCTGATATAGTGAGAATATGGAGCTCAAACTCATGCAATTTGGCCAAAAAGTGATGAAATTCTGACTGTGATGTAAATTAATGAGATGTTTCATAGTAAGATGAGATTGAAATTATCTAAAAATATGATTGAGATACGAACGAATAAACGTTCCTCAAAAGCCTGATGATCATATTTGGCACTTTTGAACATAATTTGTCTGAAAACCATGAATAATCAACTTTAGACCAGTAAGCATTCATCTTAAAATATTACTTACAATATTAAAGTTATTCTTATGTTTACTTGATAAAAATCAGTAAAGATTTGAAATCAAAAAGACACGTGAAGCACCAGCTGAAGGAAAGAGCTTTTACTTGATAAAAAAAAAAAGGTCTAAACAATTGATCAGACGACAGAAGCCATGGAGTAGATTGTGTATGACAGTTTTAACAGTTTTGTTCATGTTGATCATTTAGAAACATGCATATCAAATATGACACAGTGGGATTTGTAGGGTTAAAGTTTAGCTTTGGACATTAATAAAGTAGTTGATGCATTATTGTCAGTATTTTGGTATGTGGGATCTTTAAAATGTTAGTAAAATTGACAATTTTATGAATAACTTCAAATTAAAAATATTTTGTGTAATATTTTTAACAATATATAATAATTTGTAATATGAAACATGTTTTTAATTATTTTAATGATTAAAAATATATATATTTTATGTTTATTTTGCTTATATTTTTTATTTTAATATAATTGAGTTGACATATTTATTAATATTTTGAATTTTATTTGTTTTGTTTCAATTTTTTACATCATTTAATTGTAGTTTTTTTTCATTCGTGTTTATAAAGTTTTCATTAGTTTTTTTTTGTTTGTTTGTTTTCAGTATTAGTTTGCTAAAATAAGTTGTTTACTTCAGTTGATGTTTATTTTATATAAGTACTATATATATATATATATATATATATATATATATATATATAGTTTTGGTTAACTATAATAACCCTGTTTAGCATGAAGATCAAATTCCTCATAAATCTTTTGCAGTTAGAGTGAGAATTACGTATTTATTTATTTTGCAGCAGCATCCAGACGAAGATGAGACACATTCAGAACCTCGACTGATATTCTCTTTGTGTATTTGGTGACCTTGTGCTATCTCATTTCAGGTAAGGTAGGGCCAGAACTTTCTTTCTTTCTTTTTTCCTTTCTGTCTAGTTTACTAAGTCAAGCGTCTTTAGTACTGTTGTTTTACCACAAAGTGCAGCAGCATTTGTGCTTCAGACATCGATGCTTTTTTAAATCGTGCATCGTGTTGAGGAGAGACATGTTTTGTACTAAACAAATTATTACGCGATAATTCACCTAGCAACCACACAAACATCCTATCAGCTGCATAGCAAGCACTCACAGCTCCATAGCCTTTTACAAAGTCGAGCACCAAAAACTTTTTTTCCTATAATCTCTTGATTCTGTGATCAAATCCGATGCATATATTCGTCAGTTATATATTCAGTTTTCTCCACCTCAGGATCTGTAGTGTGGGATGCCATGCACAGATGTATTCTCGGATTGGGGGCTTTGGTGCTCCAGGGTGTGGGCTTGTGGGAAAAATTTGTCATCTCTGCCCACTTACAGACAAACCCACCAACTAGGGTGGGAAATATTTGTCCAAGGACGACACACACACATAGAGAGCCCAAAATATGCGACAAGGTCATCAGAGAACCCCTCCACAATCCAACTCCTGTTTTTACTGGAAGTGTTGTGTCTTTTGGACTGTTTCATCTGTGTTGACGTTTTTGAAAAAGACACTTTTTCTGTCATTTTGTGAGTCTTCTTGTGAGTCTGGACTGCATATGGAAAATAAAAATGTTTAGACTTTATTTAATGCCGATCAAAGTCCAAAAACAAACCAAATGTGTCAAAATGCCACCTTATTTTTATTTGTGTGATTTGTCTGGCTTTTTAGACGTTGACTTGTGGTGCAGATGGTTACAGGACCAGCAGCAGCTTAAAGAGAGAATTGTGGGATGTACACATGCTTTATTGAGTTAAAAAATACATGTTAAAGCTCACATTTAAGTTTAACTTTATATTTAAGAGTTTTAATCACATAATTAAAATAGAACAAGCATGCAATTTTATTTTTTTGCTTCATATCTTAGAAAAAAATATCTAAAAAATTTGACATTTTTGTGCAACAAAAGTAAGCGCAAATGATTTGAATTAGTGCAGCTGATGTTTAAGTTTGCATATTCAAAAGTTTTACGAGTTGTGATTGCATAGTTAATGTAATTAAAATAACTTGCTCTTTTTTGTATCTCAGCAACAAGATTAGATTTTTGTGCAACAAAATAAAGCACAAATTTTTGTGCAGATGAAATGCATATATTTGTGCATATGTCCGAGATGAAGTCATAATTATGTAATTAAAATAAAGCAAACATGCAATTTATTTCTCTTTTGTAATTATGTAGTTAGAATGCATGTTTAAAAGTTGAACTATTTTGATCCTAGAAGTTGAGGTCATAATTAGAGTAAAGAAAGTATTTGTAATTTTTGTACGACAAAAGGAAGTGCAAATAATGTACGGTAGTTCAGTTGATGTTTAAAAGTTTATACATTTTAAAAATAAACTATATTATTCATATTTACAAGTCAAAATTACATAATTAGTATAAATCAAACACACATTATCACATTATTATTCCTCAGAGCATGATGGGAAATCTAGTTTAATTCTGCAAGTCTGTCAAAATGTAAAAAAAAACCTAAATTGCACCATTAAAATTTGATCCATTGTATTCAAGGTAAACATTTTATTAAGTCAGGCATTCCCTGGAAATCAAAGCCATGCTCTGCTGTCTGAGCTGCATGAATTACACATGATTATCATCGAAACCAATTAACTTCCACAGTGATTCAGTCATTGACACACCTTTAACAGACAGTCAGGACTCGTGGTTATGGCATTGTGCTGGCGTTTATGTGAGAATACAGTTAAGCGCTCAAATTGAGCAAAATGTACGTGTCATTAATCAAACTAATCATGCATGTTAAACACACATCTCACATGTGAGTTTGAGACAGATGGAGTGTGTGAGGGTGTGTGTTTTGTGTTTTTTGAGATGCTCCTTCTGAAAGGACATTTTTTGTGGAGGATTGTGAGGGGGAGGCTGGCCCGTGTGTGTGTGTGTGTGTGTGAGTGATTATGACTAGCCCCTGTCTGCCCTCGGGCCCTCTGGCTCTACCTAATTAAAACCAACCAGGCTGCAGGGCACAGGAGACAGATGTCTGTCAAAGCGCACTCACACTCACACACACTCGCGCACGCACACACACACACAAGATGCAAGCTTTCATAGTGATCACACTGTATGCACATATGCCGCTTCATGCAAAAAATGCAAGCACATATAACAGACGTGTTCTCACACACCATTCATAGAAGTCTATATTGATGCTGGCACTGGATATTTAGCTTTCTGTATGACTCACAGAACCATGTTATATGTAGCTATATACGTATTTGTATTACAAAAAAAAAAAAAAGATAGCAATTTATGTGATTTTGGAACAGACTTAAGGAGGAAAGCTGATACTTAATCATAAAATGTAAAAATATAAAAATATTGTTTGGTTAATTTAATATTATTAATTTAATTTAATATTCTTAAGTTAAATGTGTAATGTAATTATTATATTTTTTATTATTATATTATATTTACATTCTGAAATTACGTCTTTTGTATTGTTTATTGCTTTTAAAATCTTCTCAAACACACACACACACACACACACATATATATAATAAAAAAAAATCATAATTATTATTTTTTATAAATGTATTTATATCTAATTGTTTATATTTTATTATTTATAAATTCATTAATACATTTCAGCTGATTAATGGTGACAGACAGAAATTAGACAGAATTGTACTGAAAAATTGTCAAAGCAGGAACTAATTTGGGTTGTTCAGCCTGTGTACTTTGCATCAGGCCAAGGCGCTTCCTTCCATTTTGGAATAAATATTGTGTAAAATATGCTTATTTCATTTAATACACATATTTAATATGAACTTTTGCTGTTGTCTATTAGCTGTATATTGGCCAGACTGCTCTAAGTTATATTGTTTTCGTGAACAATATCCAGACACAACACTGTAACCAGCAGCTCCCAAACTCTGAGATGATTCCTCAATCATGAGCACTTCCTGCTGTCACAGATTACAACCCCAGTGTCAGTCCATCAGGCCGCTGTGATACCTAAACTCTTCTGCTGAGCTATCTGCTCCAGTCTGAGAGAGTGTGTGTGTGTGAGAGAGAGATGTTGGGGTGGGTGGATCAATGTGTCCTTATTTTAAACTGAGAGAGTGAGTGAGTGAGTGATAGCCCACACACTCATTTCTCTCTCTGTCTTTCTCTCCCTACACCCCTCCTCTGTGCCTCTCCTCTTTTCTCACACCAGTGGGTGGACCCAGTTTCAAAACCAAAATCTTACAGCAGCATTACAAAACGGCCCGCTTTCCCTCTGTCTTTGTATATGTGTGTGTGGTTTACTGAGCTCGATCTCTCTACGTAAACGTGTGTTGTGGTGCATCGCCCTCAATACTGTGTGTGTGATCATGTCAAACGCCTGTGTGTTTCTGTATTTTACCCAGAAGAACAGAGAGAGGAGAGAGTCTGGGAGTTGCCACTGGTTACAGTGACTCTTCTCACACAGGAAACACCTACAGGAGTTTAGATGCTCCCCAATCAGCTGCTCTCACTTTTCATAGGCTAGAGGAAATCACACACACACACACACACACACACACACAGGCCCAAAGCATTCAGATTAAATCACATCAGATCAGGCTTAAATGAAAAAAAGATGCATCAGCTAAAAGAAACTAAGCTATGTTACCGTACAAACATGTATAAAGTAGAGTAAAGTAGAGTAAAGTATAGTTATACACTTGACAGTACAGGATAGTAATACATAGTTGTAGCATAGTCTAACTATAGAACAGTAAAGTTTAGTTATAATGTGTAAAGACTAATAAAGTCTGAGTATAATAGTGTATTGCATGATAAAGTATAAAAGGTTGCACTTTATTTTATAGTACGTTTTGTGCACTTACCTATTCTGTAAGAAAGTACTGGATAATATATGCCAACTATGTGGGTTAGGTTTATGATTAGGTTGATAGTTAGTACCTAGTTATTACCCAGTTATTGTAATTACTATAAAAATATGTAGTATGCACATGCAAAACAGGATTGTATAATAAAGTGCTACCGTATAAAATACCATGACATTTATAGTATAGTAAACCTCCAATTTTGGTCTAGTAAAATCAATTGTATAGTAAAATCTATTTTAGTTTTGGTGAAGTGTGTTTGGTTATAACTAAACTTTCTATTCTACTACTAGACTATATTATGTCTATTATGTCTTAGTTATAGCACAGTTGTATAGTTTATAATATTAACTTGAATAAACTTGGTCTAGTTATTGTTAAGTCTGATCAAGTCACTTAAAGTCTAATAGTCTAGTTATAGTTTTGTCTAGATATCAAACAGATTATAGTTAAGTCTAATCAGGTTTGGTTATAGTAAAGTATAATCTAATGATAGAACAGTAAATATCTGTATTAGTCTAAAAATCTGGTTATATAGTTTAATTACGGATTATTGTCATAGTAAAGTCTTACCAGGTTTGATTATGCAGTATTACTGGTTTAGTTTACTGATAAAACAGTAAATATCAGATCTAATAAAATTGGGTTATAGTCTGGTCTATTGTAGATTACTCTAGTTATAAAACAGATTATACAGTATAGTGTAGTATAGTATAGTGTAGTGTAGTAAAGTGGAGTATAGTGTAGTGTGGTGTAGTGCAGTGTAGTATAGTGTAGTGTAGTGCAGTCTAGTATAGTATAGGGGAGTATAACATAGTGTAGTGTGGTATAGCGGAGTATAGTGTAGTGCGGTGTAGTGTAGTATAGGGGAGCGTAGTGTAGTGTAGTGTAGTATAGTGTAGTGCAGTGTAGTGTGGTATAGTGGAGTATAGTGTAGTGCAGTGTAGTGTAGTATAGTGGAGTATAGTGTAGTGTGGTGTAGTGCAGTGTAGTATAGTGTAGTGTAGTGCAGTCTAGTATAGTATGGGGAAGTATAGTGTAGTGTGGTATAGTGGAGTATAGTGTAGTGTGGTGTAGTGCAGTGTAGTATAGTATAGGGGAGTATAATATAGTGTAGTGTGGTATAGTGCATTGTAGTATAGTATAGTGGAGTATAGTATAGCGATGTACAGTAGTATAGTATAGTCAGGTTTTTCATAGAATTAGTATAGTCTAGTGATAAAGTTTAGTTCTAGTAAGTGTAATAAAAACATTTAGTCAGATTGGTTGTAGTAAACTATAGTTTTAACACAGTCTATAATGATAGAAGAGTAAAGTATTGTATTATTACAATAAACCTCGTTACATTTTTGTGAAGTAAAGTCTAGTAATAGAGCAGTAAAGTTAAGTTAAACATAGTAACTGTAGAATACCTAGTTCCGATTATGAATCTGACAAACTGATCATCGGTTTCGTTTATATGGAACGGATGAGCTGTATGAGCACAAAAAGGTTTTCTTCTTTCTGAAGCCTTTGACCCAAATTTGTGGTTAATTTCCTGTTTGAGATGGGCGATTAGTCATGTGATGTGTAGGAGCAGCTAAAGAAAAACACCTGTTGGATTCTTAAAGAAAGTTCACATAATCGCAGCGCTCAAAGTTTATAAATAGCACCTCGGCTCACTCACCGTGACCATAGTGATGGACTTTAGAAATGACATGACCATGTGACCTGCTGAATTGCTATTAAAATTAGCATGCCATGACATCAGCGTGAGGTAATGGGGTGGGTGGCTGTGAATGTCCATTGTTAACTGTTGAATTCATCAGATGTAAGGTGTTTAATAGCTGGTTTTTCATGTCAGAATGCTGTCAGAGTGAGTGAGTGTGTCTGTGTGTGTAAAGGCTTTGAAAAATGAGCTTTACCCAAATCACCACTCAGGCTTTTTTGAAGATGAAGAGAGAGGAAGGAAAATGACATATAGACCGGCAGTATTTGATTCTCTGTTTGAGTGTGTCGGGCAGCTGTGTCATCAGAAACAAGTTGTGTGAGCGGATGTGAATCCCCTAACTTTCTCTCTAAGTTGTGAACTGGTCAAACGCTTCTTATTAAGTTGCTTCACTGCTTATTAACACACTCACATGCACACATTCATAGAAGAAGCTGGGTTTGCGTGCCTCCAAGTTATACTTCTGAAAGTGAAATAGTTTAGTAACAAACCACACATTTGTTTTTCTCTCACTAGCAGAATTAAATGAATTGATTAGTCCATCGGAACTGAAATACTTCTGTTCTGTCAGTGGTTAAGAGCTAGTCTAGCACCAAAAGTGATGGTGCAAAGATGTGATTAAATAATCTCACTTTTGGGGCTCTTTTTGTAATAATGAAACAAGCACATATGTGGAGGACGTTATTTGCCTGGGTCAGTGCTAAAATAAACTGTAGCGTTGGGGTACAAACATATTTGACTGCAGAATGTCACATATGAGCAATCATGATCAAGTACTCAAGAGAGAGCTACAGTTAAATGTTATTTATGAAAGAAGCAAGAAGTATGCGAGAAGTAGACGTAAATTGTTAGCTCATGAGTAATAAAATGTAAATCTAAATGTAAAAAAATATATATTTTAAAATATATTTTTCTTTTTTATTTTCTCTGATCTCTAAAACGTTGCAAACCAGATAAATCCTTCTTTTTTAACCTCACATAGTCATTCTGTTTATTTTGAACAGTTTTTCTCTTTACTTGACCATTCTGATCATTATTAGTGCTTTGTTTCTTCCGGTCCAAATGACTTCTGTACAGCAATAACATATTTATAAAAATATTAGCTGTTAAAGATTCTGTTAAAGATAAAGAGTCTCTCATCGTCTCTCATATTATAAATTATATGTATACTTTACTCAGCAAGGATACATTAAATTGATCAAAAGTGTCAGTAAAGTAATTTATATCTTAATATTGACTGGACTGGAGTAATGATGCTAAAAATGTGGCTTTAATCAAATATTTTTATTACATTTTAAAATATATTCAAATATGAATAGGTTATTTTAAATAATAATAATATTTGCAAAAGTTGCTGATTTTAACATATTTTTAATTGAATAAAAGCAGCCCCAGTGAGCAAAAGAGGCTGCTTTCAAGAATATTAAAAAACCTCTTCTTTAAACAGTAGTGTATATACGTTCTCACCACTGTGTGTGTATTTTGACCTTTTAAACGTTCTGCTGTTATGGAAATGTGTAGTTAAGTTACTTTAAACAGCTGTGTGTGTGTGTAGGAGGAGTCTCTCTGTGTGTGTGTGTGCTTTGAACAGGACATACGCTAACGTACCCAGCAGTGATCTAGAACCGTGCTGAGATCCAGATCATTGTTCTGGTTCCCTCGTTCCCACACCCTCCCTCGGTGAGAGCGCACGGAGCGCAGCGCACTCTCCAGTGTTTGAGAACACGCCAGTGTAAAAGTATCCGGCGTGTAACAAAAGAGCGCTTCGGATCAGGTTCAACTTTGATAAACCTTGTCCTAGTGACTCGACAGACAAAGGCGTGGTGCGTATCCCTGCATAACCTCACTCCCTCGCTCCGCTCTCCTCTCCTTCCCGCTCTCTCTCTCGCTCTGTTGAGTGTGTAAGAGTGACGGTGAGTTTTGGAAGCGGGAGTTTTTATGTAATCACGGCCTGTTGGCGTGGGGTTAATCAGTGCTGCTCCAACACGCCGTGATGGATCTGAAAGCAGCTGCTTGGCATTGAAAGGAAATCTGGTAGCCGTCACAGCCACAATTAAAATGAATGAATAATTGAGACCGGCGGTCATCTGCCCATTCACCTGATATACTGTGTCCCTGACCACACCGAACAAAGCTCCCCCTCTGTGTCTATACTGTATTCACATGGTTTACCCGAGTGCATTGAATGTACACGCTTGAATATTTCAGTCTTTAAGCCCCCGGATTCATTCTGCATTTAGCTGAAGTGATAAAGTCTCGGCTTATGTTCACAAAGAGAGCAGATGAATGATGTTTCCTGTATTCTGTCTTAGACCTGACCGCCGTCTCACCGAATGTGAAGTTCACGCACAATGAAAGTCACAGCAGATAGTGAAAACATGCTGGTCGGGGTCCAAAGCAGGTTTTTTTTTTTTTAAATCCATATTTTAATATTCATATTTTAATTCTTTAGAATGTTCACATTTTAATTTTTTGAATTTATCTGAAATATATAAGATTGTTCATTTCTGAAACAGGAAATGCAGGAAAGTCATTTTAATATACCATAAAGCATCAATATTTATGAATCAGATTATGCTCAAATATAAGCATAATTACCTATAATTAATTGATTTTAATCAGAAAATATAATGTTTAAAGGTAATTGCAACATTAAAAAAGTAAACATTATACAGTATTTACTACATAATGTAAATAATATATTATATTTAATTTAAATTAATTTTCAGGTCAAATAGAAACATATATTTATGTGTATATTTATTTATTTATTTTCTATCTATGTAGTTTTAAAATCATATGGATTCATATATTTATTGAGTGTTTTTTTGAGTTACTGCAAACTATATATATATATATATATTTACATATCTATTTATCTATCTATCTGTACACACATATACACACACATGCATCATTAACAATTTCAAAAGTGTCGAAATCATTCTGAAATTGACTTGAAAGTTAATAATAGTCTTTGTTAAATGCACCATAGTCCGTTTTTGAATGTTTATATTTTTCACTTTAAATATCCGATAATATATCACTTTACAAAACAGCACTGTGGCGATACCAATATATATTTTTTTCTAATTTTTTATTTATTTATTAATTTTTTTTTATTTCTGTATTGACTCTGATCAGACTCTTTCGAAGTAAACACTCTCGAAATCAAAATCAAGTGTGACAATCATATTTTTGACATATCATATAAACTTTCCCTTTCAGTTTGATTTTTGTTGTCTAGTTGCTGTAATGGCGTAATCGCTAATGTTTGTCGTGGGATTCGCCAAAGCCTGATTCCACGAGTTCTCTTGCAGGGCAACACTGAGTGATGCTGCGATAGCATCAGACCCCCGTCCCTGACCTGTCAGCTCATTTTACTGTATTAGACTTTCTAATTAAAGCGACGGTGAGAACGAAGGGGTGGGGGGGTCCCGCACTATCTAGTGCACTTTACATGCACTTTGAAAAAGTGACAGATGCAGAAGACGAGTGAACAAATGCCATCAAATGCCAACCCTTCACATTTCACCACAGACAGTGATGGAGCAGTCAGACAGACAGCGATAGAAACTAACTTACTGAGAGAGAGAGAGAGAGAGAGAGAGAGAGAGAGAGACGGTAGTGGTTGCTGACCTTTAGGTGTTGCTGGCGGAGTTGCGTCTTGGAGAGAAGTCTCTGCGTGTCAGGAAACAGACTGCTATCCTCCGACTCAAACATGTGAAAGTGAGCACAGACGAGAGAGAGAGAGAGAGAGAGCGACAAGGGGAGAGAGATAAGCAGAGGAGTTGCGTTTTGCACAGAAGGTGTGTCGTGAATCAGGGAGAGAGAGAGAAAGAGAGAGAGACACTAAACAAAAGTTCACACCCACCCAGCCCTCCCTCCAAACCAAAAGTATGTTGGCAGCCGGCCGCACGTGTCCACCTGACATGCACCTCACTATGGGAGGAGAGAAACACACACACACACACACACTCCCGGTTTACCTGCAGACGCTGGCAGCCTGTCATGCACTGATAGCAACATGATCATCAACACGTTTACATTCAGATTAAATGTACACACACACACACACACACACAAAGTCTCATTTGTTTTCTGCACTGATTCAGAACATGTTCTGTGTTGTTGAAGGTTTTTAACAGATTTAATTAATTTTATTGTATTTTAAGTTTAAGTAATTTTGAGTAAATGTAAGGTTTTATTAAAGAAAAATATGGTTTGTATGGTAGCTTGCTTTTGTTATGGGATTTAATTGAAACTTTTTGTCTCACAATTAGGACTTTTTTATTGCGAAGGAAAAAAGGCCCAATTTTCAGATTTTTTTTTTTTAATCTCACAAGTCTGAATTTTTTTTTCAGTTTATTCAATTAAATGCAATTAATTTACATTTTTTCATGAATTTTGAAAAGAAAAAGTCAGAATTGTGGAGATATAATCTTTTTTTTTTAAACACATTAATTGAAACTTTTTATTTGACAATTTTAACTTTTTTTTCCTTTTGTGATTTGTGTGTTTGTATCACACAATAAAACACATTTATTGTGAGATATTTCTACTCAGAATAGCAAGAAATTAAGTTAGAATTGTGAAATAAAAGTTGCAATTACCTTAAAGGAGACAAGGTTCCATCGATATGTGAGAATATTATAAGTACTTGTAAAGCCCTTGCATATATTTATGCATTTAGCTGACGCTTTTATCCTTACATTGCATTCGAGTTAGAGTTTTACATTTTATCAGCTCTTGCTTTACCTGGGAATCGAACCTATGATCTTGGCGTTGCTAGTGCCATGCTCCACTATTTAAGCTACAGGAAAGCTCATTGCATATTGTTGGTCAAATGCTGGTAGCAGATGCTGTTTTCATATAGCATATTGTTTTATTTATTTGAATATAAAATGTTAACGTAAAATCTGTTTGGACGTGATCTGACACAGAGAAATAAGTTTTGTTTGTGCAATCCAATGTAATCATGTTATTTTGTCATATTCAGTGATAATTGTAACTGGAATAAAACCAGGGTTAACTGAGCATAACTGGGCCATATTTATTTTCAGTTATTTAAGTGGCAAGAAAAGGCCCAGTTTACCTGAATTCAGCCTATTTGTAAGTTGCCCGACCACTTTTTACACATTTACATTCTGAATAAATGCAGAAAATATACACTGTATTTGCCACACTTTATGTTAATGGCCTTGCAGATGAATTATACATGAATTTTATTGTGCTTAAGTCAGAGAAACACATGTGGGGGAGTTTTATATCGTACAGTCTGTCATATTTTGTGAATTTCATAAGTAGTTAATGAGGATAGTTTTAAAATATATTGATATAAATTTAATATTTAAAAATATAAAACATTTGTGTATATATATATATATATGAAATGCTAATTTATTTTATTAATTACATTTATAATTTATATATTGTCATATAAATTATTGTTAAAATAGTTGTTCAATTGTTCAATTACTTCAATATTATTACATATTAAAACTATGTTAATTTCTATTTAATTGCATTATTTATATTTACTGGATAAATGCATGCTTATATAGAAAAATATTCACTGAGTGTTATTTATTTTTAGATTTATTCAATATTTATTATTTATACCATGGTGCTGTATAATGTATTTTAATTAAGTATGGAAAGGTAAAGATTAATACTATAGTACTTATTTGTAAGTGAATACTCGTAGTTAAGTAGGCTGCATATTTATTGTACATATATTGATTACAGCCCCCGTGGAAGATGTGTATCTGGGTGTGATGTGTAAATATGTGTTGATTCTTCTCATGGCTGTGTTCCCAGCATTCAGTGACTGCGCTGTTAACGTATTAACGTCAGGGAGGGGTTGGAGATCCGTGGGCAGCTCCATTAATACCCACCTAAAGAAGGGAGCGGGCATGTTTCTGTGAGGCTCATGAGTAAGGCGTTTGTGAATGCAGGTGTGCGCCGCACACATAATTACACAATGCATCAAGCGCTGCGCTAAACGCATTACTGTGTCATTCACACTGTGCAAACGGCATCATTTAGAGATCAAGATTAATTCGTGTTTACCCGGCTCAAATCACTCTTGAGCACTTTGATACCTGGAGGAGGACTTTAATTCAGCAGCGTATCATTAATCATGCAATGTCATGATCTGATGAGTATGTGGTGCGTTTCCTATCGCCGCAGTCACATGGTCTCAGAAAAAAAAGTCTGATTATTGGACGTCACATGATTATTGAAGCCTGTTTCTGCAGTGGAATAAAAAAGTAAAAAGGAAACTTGTGAATTTTTATTTCAGAAATCTTAACATTTTGAGATAAGCTCGCAGTCTCAAGTTCTTTTTTACTGAATTTACAACTTGCAATTCTGACTTTTTCTTACAATTGCACCTTTTTTTCCCAGAATTCACAATTTAGACTTTACGTTTCACAATTCTGCTTCTTTGTTTTACTACTATGATTATTTCTATTATTTTATGAATTGCATGGCTGATAAAATAGTACAAAATATTAATATGCAAATGTTCTGTTGCTGATAGGGGCACAATTTTTTGATGAGTCGTATTTCACTTCTACTGTACAAACGTCCTCGGACAGGCTGCAATCTTGCAATTCTGCTTTTTTGTTTCCGCCAAAATAAAAACTTTTTATCTCACAATGTTGCGGGGGTTTTTCTTGCAATTTTGAGTTATCTTGCCATTCAGACTTTTTTCCTTAGAATTCTCAATTCAGATTATTTATCTGGCAATGCTGAGTTTTTTTTTCTGCCATGGTATAAAAGATAAAAAAAGGTCATTGTTTGAATTGTGAGACGAAAAGTCTTTTTTGCTTTCTTTTTTTCTTATAAAGGACTCGTATGATGAGGATTTAAGTCTTTCTTGATCTTTTGAGATGAAAGAGTTTGATGTTTGAAAACGCACTGTAACTTTCAGTACTCAAAGCTTCATTAAAACAAAGATACTAAAATGAGTCGCTGTGAACTTCCGCAACTCGTCAGATGAATATGTTAATGCCTGACCGCCCACATTCACATCGACATCACCTATTGGATCATCGGAAACATAGAAACAAGCTGTTGCATTTGTTTTGTTGTCTGATGAAACTGTGGCGTGACACACATCAGTGTGGATGATGCTATTGTAGAAAAGCTTGATATTCAGCTCTACACCATTAATATGACTAGAGCCTTAATCTCAATGTAAACAATTGCATTAGATGTAGGATTAGGTGTAAGGTTTACTTCTGCATATCTTCTGAACCTCTCTTTCATTGATTATTGTGTTTCAGAAAGATGAATGGCTCTGTCTATTTTTTTCTGCCTCTTTCTCTTTCTGTTTTCTGATCACTGATTGTTTGAGACAAACCTATAAATGAGGACTCACTCTTTAGCTGAAACTGCAAAAAAATCAACCACTTCCTTTCCTGCAGTGCCTGTGTGTGTCTGTGTCTGTGTCTGTGTGTGTGTGTGTTTCCCTGAGCAGTAACAAACATCTCCCTCTTAATAACACACACAAGGGCGTTTCTTCGACTTTGGGCCCTTTTGACCCTGAGGACTTACTTGAAACTCATTTTTATCCTATTTATGAACTGAACTCATCTTCTCTACCACATCTTGAATGATGTACTGAGTTTGATCCCATTCTGTGGTGGAAACACGTTATTTTAGTACTACTTATTAATAAAATATTTTTTATTCTTTTTGTATAAAATGACAAAATTAGAGATGACTGGAAATGATGCTCAATAAAAATCCATCTCAAGCCTGCCATAAATTTATAACAGCAAATTTGGTGGAAATATACTGAACTAAATATGCAGATGTGTTGGATGGATTAAAACAATAAAATATGTGTATTGTGGTTTTAATCTATAAAACGGTGTTAAATATGGCTATAAAAGGATATCTGTGTGTTTATAGGTATATATGTTATAATGTGTTATTAATTAGTTAAACGTTTACATTTTCATTTATACACTTTTATGTGAAAATATAAAAAAATAGAGATATTACACTCACACACACACACACACACACACAAAAATATATACTGTATGTATATTCGGATTATTATTTATTGAATGATTGTTTTTTTCAAAGCATTTAGTAATTAAATATAATTAAAAACCAAATTAAATTCAATTAAAATAATATTTTATTAATTATGTGTGTGTGTGTGTGTGTGTACATATATATATTAAATACAATAATAAAAATTATTATAATGTAATTATTACGCATTTATTATGCTGTCAGTTGATTAACTGCAATAAATCACGTCCAAAATAAAAAAAAAATAGTTTACATAATATATATGTGTATACTGTGTATATGTATTATGTATATATAAATACACAGACATGTCAGACATTTATTTTGAAAATATTTACATGTTTATTCATTTCTATATTTATATTCTTATATTTGGTATTATATATAATTATATTTAATATAAAAACATAACATATTTGTCGTAAATATAAACATGCATGTGTTTGTAGTGATATATACATAATAAATAAACACAGCACACATAAATATTATTATTATGTAAACAAAAATGTTTCGGATTTTGGATTTAATCATTTGTCTGCATATATATATATATATATATATATCCATACATAGTTTGACATTAGTAGTGCTAGTAACTGACAGAAGCGTCAAGTCAAGTCACCTTTATTTATATAGCGATTTTTAACAATACAGATTGTGTTAAAGCACTTAATGCCATGTTTTAAGGCATTTCAGTATTGAATTCAGAAGTCATTGTCCAGTTCAGTTTAAATAGCATCTGTGCAATCAACTCGACGATAATCGCTGGAAATGAATTGTGTGTGCACCAGAGGAATAGTCTGTACTGTTAGTGGTTGTCAGTGCCGACTACACCCCTAGAGTGATCCGACTGGTTCACACCAGCCATCCCTCCCTCTTTCTCTCCCTCTCTCTCTCTCTCTGGTCCCACAACCCACTGCATGAGAGGACAAGGCAAGGAATGTAATCCAACCACACACTCATAGATTACCTCACCCTCCTCCAATCCTCTCCCGTGATATTGCTGCCAGGTCGGAATGTTTTTCTTAGCCTCTCCTACACACTTTCACACACACGGCCCTCTCTTCTCCATGCTACCCCCGATCCTGTCCCATCTCTCTCTCTTTCTCTCGGGGTGGGTGGGTCCGGTCTAGTAGAGCTGTACTGAGTTAAACCCCCTCACTGTGATCTCTCACACTCTCTCTCATGTCTAAACCTGCCCGCTGGAGCTGCTGCTGTTCTTACTCGTGTGTTTGGGTATGGTACAAATATCACATTTTTGCCACACCTCCTGTCGCAGGCCCTGAAACTTATATTTTGATCAGATTTTTTAAATTAAAGCCAATATTTAGTGTCACATGAGCTTTCAAAAACATTCAAATATGCCGATTTGCTGCTCAAGAAATATTTCTGATTATCATCAATGTTGTGCTGCACAATATTTTCATGGAAACTGCTGAGTTTGGGGTTGGAATGATTGTTTTTATACATGTATACAGGAGTACTTTTATTCAGCAAGGATGCATTTACTTCATCAAAAGCAACAGTAATAACGTTACAAAAATATTAAAGGACATATTTTTTCAACCTTATATTTATGTAAAAAAAGATCTTGAATGAGTATTAATAAAGGTGTTTTCTAGTATAGACTGTATGTGTAATCTAGAAAAATGTTTTATATTTTCTATAATTTTTTATTATTATGTATTTTTTATATTAAATTATATAATTATATGCATGTGTCTGTGTATTATATATTATTGTTAATCTATTTTTTATACATTTATTATTATTACATAAATTACATTTATTCATATTTTATTATATTCATAAAATTTTATATAAATTATATATAATTTTAAATGTATGTTTTTACCTTTTTATAACAACACTTTTGGCAAGATCACAAAAATCCTTGCACATAAATATAAACTTTGCGCAC
>JAUMHE010000077.1:1573895-1590866 GCA_032359235.1 Enteromius mattozi
TATGTTTTTACCTTTTTATAACAACACTTTTGGCAAGATCACAAAAATCCTTGCACATAAATATAAACTTTGCGCACATAAAAAATTGCACGTGTTGATCTCACTCGCAGCATCATATACTGTATAAGATCAATGTCTATCCTCAGAGAAACGGCATCTGTTTCCAAAAAACAGGACAAATATGATTTTAAGAATTGATTTTAATTTGTTTAATGCAAAGAATATTCCACATGTGTTTTACCATAGTCAGTGTGTTTGTGTATAAATGACAAATGTGGCAAGTTTTAAGGAAGGTTTTGATTAATTTAAGTTTTTTATTTGCATCAACTTGGCCCCCCCATTCAAAACATGAACATTTTAAAAGAATAATGAAAAGCGACTGGCTGTCTGTTGGCATCATGGCATTGTTGTTTATTGTCGCTGCAGCAGCTTCGGCCTTCCTGATGATGAGCCTCAAACTTCTGGCAAACATTTGTGGCAAACTGTTAAGTTTGCCACAAACAAACAGTTTTGGAAAGGCTGCCACATGAAGAAAGAAAAATTCATTGAGGAAATGTTGTTAGAAAACGTGACTGATCTGTTCTGTAGTAGATGCTTTATATATCATTCATTTGGTTTACTTCTCAATCCCGCTTTCTTGCCCAGTCTCAGGTGTTCATATCGGAGCCACTCACTGGACTCAAACAGACTCCTGATTCAGGAAAGCACAGCCGAATGCAACAAGTTTTTATTCCTGCAGTGAACACAAAACCGTTTCCTCCTGTCATTTCGAGAAGCATCTGAGCTGTTATTTATGCGACAGGAAGTGTGATGTCATTTTATAAAGGTTACCAGCTTCTTTATACCCTTCTCCTCTTGATGTGGTCTGTTCAGCAGGAAGTTCAGACTGTTCTTACCCAGACTGACTCTGGAGGTCATCCATAACAGCATCCTCTCGTCATACAGAGGAGGAGATTTGATTTATTATCGCTCACCAATTTTGAGATTTTTGGGCTGTTTTGCTTCCTTAACATGACTTCTTTCAGACTACCCTGTTAAAAAAAACAACAGCATATGCTGGTTTGATGCTCAAGTGTTCGTCCTAAGCAGGAGGTAGTTGGTTAGGACCAGCTTAAACCAGCAGCCATTCTTCAAAACATATCTAACCAGCACGTGCTGTTTTTCATCAGGGTAGAAACCAGTTTATTACACACACTTTATTTATTTGTGTGTAGAGTTTTCTCCACTTCAACAGCAATGGAGGGGTTTGTCCATTAATTGTTAGCTTGTAGTAAATTAACTAGGACCTTCACTTCTGCATTCGGCGCACTTTGTGCAGATAGCCTGCAAGTCGTAATATTAATGTTATGTTGTATACATAATGAAGCGTATTCTGTATGAGATAAATTAAATCCACTGACTACTACTGATCGTCTTCAGCATGTACTACTACATTTACTACTTATATTAAAACTATTTAATTCAACATGAAACAATCTGAATTTCAAAAATGATTTTTTTAACCTGGCTATATTCAAAGTTCAGATTTCGGTTATATACATGAATATATGGAGTGGAATAAAATTAAAACGAAATATATATGCTATATTTTCTAAATATGTTCTATATATGTACATATATTATAGGTGCTATTATAGGCTTTATTCACTGTTCAGATTTCTTTTCAGATGTATGTATTAGTCCATATTTAATTAGATAATGCCTTCTTTGCATATTTAAAAATAACATTTCATTAAAGCATGGCAATATTTATTTATTTATTGCATATTTTAACTTATTCACCACAAAAAAGAAAAAAAATCTCAGCTTTTTTTCCCCAAGCAATACAAACATAGGCCGTGATTATGTGCAAGCGTGGCATGACCGTAGTAGTAAAGGAATAAAAGCAGCTATAGAATTGGAGAATACAAGCAAACAGCTGAGCTAAGTAAAGCTGAGTATCTGACTCCTGCAGGTGGAGTCTGATTGGATGCAGAGATTGTGGCAGGTGCTGCCCGGTTCAGCTTCAGACGGTCAGCAAGCGGACTGTGGGCGAGCCGTCTGACACCAGTCCACGGGTGACCACATGCTGTTCAGAGGAATTTAAACTAGTAATCACTCCGGCTAGCTATCAGAACCCTGGCGGGCCGGGAGGGCGTGTCTGCTCACTGAGGGATTATGGGTAAGGCGGTTTTTGGCGGTGAGATGCTAAAATAGCCTGCTTCAGTGTGGCGCGAGGCGGGGTGGCTGTTCGCTGGACTCGCCGTTGGCAGTGCTCATTTAACCCAAGCACAAAGAACGATCGGGTCACAGTGTGATGGGAGACCCCGTGTGTGTCTGTGTGTGTGAGTGTATGTGTTCGTCTGGAGGGAAATTGCATGTTCCTAATCCACATTTCTCCTCTGGTTTACAAGTTTTCTCAGCATTATTATAGTCTGCTGCTATCAAAGCTATTAAAAATACCATGCGAGCAATACTGTGCTGAAAATTTAAAGGGATAGCCAGCATAACAAAAAAAAAGGAAAATATCTATATTTTCATGGGAACCCTTACAATAATATTTTTAGCTTTTAACCACCCTATTAGTTCAAATGTAAACCTGGAGCACAAAAGCAGTCTTAAGCAGCAAAGGTGTATTTGTAGCAATAGCCAACAATACAACAAAATGACAGATTTTCTTTTATGCCAAAAATCATTAGGATATTAAGTAAAGATCATGTTCCATGAAGATATTTGATTAATTTCCTACCATAAATGTATGAAAAAGTAATTTTTTAAGAGTAAGTTGCATGGCTAAGAACTTCATTTGGACAGTTTTAAAAGTGATTTTCTTAACATTTTTATTTTTTGCATTGCACCCTCAGATTCAAGATTTTCATTGTCCTTTCGTAACAAACCATATATCAACGGAAGGCTTCTCTATTCAGCTTTCAGATGATGTATAAATCTCAATTGTAAAAAAAAAACCTGACCTCTATGGCTGGTTTTGTGGTCCAGGGTTAAGAGTTTCAGTTCAAGTCTGATAATCCTAATTATTCCTAACACTAGCTTGCTATATTCTTATTCTATTCTATCTATTTTTTTTTTATTATATAATAAAAAGAAACCTTGTAACATGCAGTGCGTTAAGCTAACTGAGACTTGTTATAGCACTTGCGTATCATTGCTCTTTTTTTGATTTTGATTGCTTCCATTGTCTGCTTTTGGATAAAAGTCCCTGCTAAATGACTCAATGTAAATGTATTTCCGGTGTATTAAAAAATCGCATCTATGCATGTATATTTTTAATACTGTGCTGAAATTTAAAGCGACAATCCACTTACAAAAGAAAGTCTTTATTTACTCACAGACAAAGATATTTTGATGACCGTTGGGATTCAAACAATATCGGACTTCCACTGTCATGGACATTTTTTTTTAATATATTTTCTTTTATGTTCAGCAGAAGAAGGACATTCATGTAGGTTTGGAATGATATGATGATGAGTAAATAATGAGAGCATATTTGGGTAAGCTGTCCCTTTAAGAGATAATATACACTTCAGACTACACTCTATAAACAATACCTGTCACTGGGATGTTATTATTTAAAAAAGTACTTATATATACCTTTTAGGTACACTTGTGGTAGTATAATGTGTCCAATTTTAGGGGTGAATGTAGTACAATGGTGTACTTTTTTAAAAGCCACTGCCTCTTATATTATATGAGGTAACGCCGTACAGACAATGTTGTCTGTAAAAAAATATTAAATAAATATTAATTTAAATAAATATTTTATTTAAATATTAAATAAAAAAATATTGTGTATACATTTGTTTTGTAATCTCAAAATAGCAGGTTTAGCACTCAGGATGTCTTCCTTTTTGACTCATAAGACTCAAAAGGACTCATAAAACGCCGATATGATGGTGAGTAAATGATGAAAAACAGCATTGGCTTCAAGTAGCAGGAAGGAAAAGTACCTTTTTCACACCATTTCATGAGGTTATTTTAAATGACTTTTCTTCATAGGAGCTTTACAACCACTAGAGGTTTCTGTGCTGAGTCCAAGGACCACTGAAGAATGACTGAACATTGAGTCCTGTGAAGCTCAAACAGGTGACAGAGCGTCGTTTTCTGTGATCTTCAGAGGAAGAGGAGCGTTAGTGGAGGTCTGTAGATGTATGCCTGATCTCTGTGTCATGGGTGACTCTGTGTGTGTGTGTGTTATGTTACCTTATGTAATGCATGAATCAGAAGTGTGAGCAGGCCGCTGGAGTTTGGGTGGTTGCTATGATTTGCCCCTCTCCAGGGCGGACGGAGGGGAGTGGTGATCGCTCGCTCGTTCACTCGCTCATATTGCTCTCTCTCTCTTAGTGCATCTTTAAAAGCCGCCCACACACACATTTACTTAGCTATCTGACAGGACAGCCATAGAACTCTGTTCGTTTATATAAGCTAATTGTAATCATTATAAACCAGGGGAAAAAATGTAATTGCATTTAGATTTTTTTTCTTGGTTGTATAGCTTCACAATTTCATGAACGTCACGTGATCATGAGATGCTCAGGTGTAAATGAACATAGAGCCCGTGTTAAGGCTAAAACAAGCAGCGCATATATTTATTTAATTAAATAAAAGTCTTTGCGTGATTTTGATTTTGTTTTGATTAATTTTGTGTAAATAAATATGCATAAATATAATATAAATAAAGTATAAATATGCATGTAAAAAGAGTATAAGTATGCAAGTACATAAGTATAATAAATAAAGTGTAAACAAGTATGCTTATAAAAATAGCATGGGTGCCATACTTTCGTTTGAAATCCTTTTATTTTAAATCCCGATCATGTAAATGCTAAAAAAAAACATTGCTATGGTGTTTTAAAAACAAGGAGTGTCATGAAACCCTTTAACGAGGTGCGTTCAGCGGTCTCCGCGGTGGGATCTAAAAACCCCTTTCATTTGGGTGAGGAAGCTGGCATTTGGAAAGCTATTTGCACATGCCGTCATGCCGTTGACTATTTGCCCCTGCAATAGATGCCCAGATGCATTTTACAGTATTAAGGTTAATGATTAATCGATTAATTGATCGTTAATTTAAATGACGATCGATTGTGGAAATGATCGAAAATTATAGAACATCCCTAATATATATATATTCATGAATATGTAATATAATAATTATAAATAAATAGTATAAACAAATATGCATATAAAATAAATAACATAAATAAAATATATAAAGTAAATATATGCATGTAAAATTAGTAAAATAAATAAATAATGATTATAAACAAATATGCATATAAAACAAATAGCATAAATAAAATACAGTATGAATAAATAAAGTATAAATATGCATGTAAAATTAACAAATAAAGGAAATATGCATATAAATAGTTAAATACGATAAAGAAATTAAGTATGTAAATATAATAATAAATTATGCATTATGAATTATGGATTTTTTTAGAATTCTACTTTTATACTTTTTTGCATTGATATAATTGTACAACTCGTTTTACTGTTAAAACATAATTATTATGCATATGCAAACTACAGGAACTCCAAATCTCACATCATCTGTTTCATTTAAGAAGTTCCTTAGATTTTCAAACCTCTTCGTGTTTTTGTACGTATTGTACAGATGTCTGCCTGTCTGAATGACAAAACAGTTAATTGTAAAACAAATGATTTAGCTGGCTAATAACACACACACCCACATGAAAGAACACGCTGTAAAGCAGCACCTCGTCAGTGATCAGACGTGACGGATGTGAATCTCCTGAGGGAAGAAACAAGTAGTGAAGTCAAGCCAGCTGCCAGCGTGTATCAGAGACTCTGGCACACACACACACACACACACACGCTTAATTACAGGAGCGCAGCGAGCAAATTTAGCCAGGATGCTAACCAGAGAGGAGGAGGCAGAGGCAGTCGGGCCTGGATGGGCTCTGAGCAGGACGGAACCGCAGAGGCGACGGGGGAGGCTATTTCAGTCGGCTTCACTCTCATTATTTATCTTAGTTCGAGTCCCCGCGCTCAGACGCAACCTACAATTCAGCGCTGCAGATGGGCTACTCCATCAGACCCTCCCACAACACGCCAACCCACGGCACAGTTCACCTAAATATACAACACACACAGCAGCCGGCCCATGCACGGCCACATCACTCACACAATACACAATAACACACAAGCGCTCTTTTAACTTGCATAATATATGTGTGTGATGTTTTTTTATGGATATATAAATACATACACTTACAGCTTATATTTTGAAAATATTTATATATATAATATATTCATTTATGTATTTATATTATATATATATATATACATTTAATATATGAGTATATATTTGTTGTATGTGTGTGTATTTATATAGGCATAATAAATACACACAATACACTCATCTACTATGTAAACAAAAACTTTTCTTTTGTATGCGATTAATGTCAATTAATGATTTGACAACATTAATAAGTATATAATATAATATATTTATTTACAATAGACAATATTTGTAAAAAAAATATATATATATTTTGATAGGAAAATATTTGACTGAGATACGACTAGTAAAAAAACTAAATATTGAAAGAAATTATCTTTAAAGTTGTCCAAATGAAGATCTTAGCAATGTATATAACAAATCAAAAATTAAGTTTTGATATATTTTTTTATACAAGTTTACAAAATATCTTCATGGAACATGAGCTTTACTTAATATCTTAATGATTTTTGGCATAAAAGAAAACTTGATCATTTTAACCCATACAATGTATTGTTGGCTATTGCTACAAATATACCTGTGCTACTTATTACTGCTTGTGTGTGTGTTTCTTTATTTAGTCTTAATTTTTTTTCTTCTTCCAGAAAGGGATGAAACTACTGAGAGCATATAAAAATGCTTGCTAAAGTTTTGATAAAGTTTTTTATATCGATATTTTTATAGCATTTTATGCTGTTATATATTGTATTAATATTTATGTGATATTGTATGTGATTATATTTAATATTTATTGTTTCTTCTAAAAGCATTTTATATATATATATATACTGTATATACACACACACTATTCATATTTATATAATTTAATAATATATATTACATCACATTTGAGTTTTATTCTAATATTTGTTTAAATCTGTTTTAATGTTTAATATTTATTCTTAATATTTATATTAGATTATATTTAATATTAATATTTCTGCAATATTTTTTTTCTTATATTTCATATGTGTTGTTCAGCAAAGAAAGTAGTGAAATTATTGAGAGCAATATATTTAATATTTAGATTATATATTTCTTATTAAAATTTATGTAATATAATAAAATATTTTATATTTTCTTTTTTATGTCTTCATATCCTTGTTTTTTGCTATATGTATTAGATCTGTTTTAAAATATATAATGAATATTTAGATTTGATTAGATTTAGTATTAATATTTATGCTCTGTGACATTAGAGGAAATGAAGGTTGTTGCTGAAGTTGTTGTGAAATGTAATTTATAATATAACACACACATACACGCATTTTTGACAGTAATTGACTCATTCGTGTCTGTTTTCTTTCCCAGGAGTTTCAGGAAAGGCATTTGAAGCATCATGGATTTCACATGAAGTATAAGTGATCTCTTCTGAATGTCATTTTGCAGGATTTTCATTTGCTTTTGCTGGAATCCTGTAAAATGAAATCTGTTTTTGTGCGGCGCTGATCATCACATCACATAAGGAAGCCGGTCTGGGGTTACCTTTGGATTCATCTGTTGATATATTGGCTGGATGAAGTGTTTTCACACTTCTGCTGAGATCTTGGGTGAGCTGTGGGTTTTCTGATGTCGATTAGTGTTTTTAATGGAGCATTAGTGAGTGTTTGATTAGTGTAACGGCTGTTGACCAGCACACATCCACCCACTGATGCCCTCACACCTCTCTCTACCTCTCCTGTCCCTCATGTTTGCTCGCAGCTTTCCTGTATTGATTCAAATTAATTATTTGGACTCTAATTCTCTAAATCTTGCTCTCTCTGACAGGTCTTGTGAAAATGTTGCTGCCTTCAGTTGCATCCTTAGAGGTTTTTGCATTTATATTATTGCCATACAGCACTGAAATGGAAACTTTGCAACATGGACATTCACATGATTGACTGAAGACTTGCTTTCCAGCTTTTTTTCAGCGTTTCACACTGGTAAATATGACACTGACCTCACCTGAAAGCTACATGTAACACATCCAGAGCAGGGTTAATTATAGTTTAAATTAAAACCATTAAATTAAAACCTTCTCTGTTACCTGAAATAAAATAATCATTATTTGCAATAAAAAAAAAAAAAATTATCTCAGCTTGTTGCCAAGGCAACGTTTTTCATTTATATTTAGTTTAACTTGATGTGATAACTCAAATAACTAAAACTAAAACTAAAATAAAAATGAGTAAAAAAAACTATAGGCATGTAAAACACGCACACACAAATATAAAAAGAAAAATTACTTTTATTCATCAAGGATGCATTAAATTGTTCAAATGTGACAGAAATATTTAAATTAATTGCTGTTCTTTTGGACTTTCTGATCATCCAAAAATGTTGTAAAAAAAAAGGATCACAGTTTGTCAAAAGTATTCAGCAGCACAACTGTTTTCAACATTGATAATATTCAGAAATGTTTCTTAAACATCAAATCAGTATATTAGAGCGATTTCTGAAGGATCATGTGACACTGAAGACTGGAGGAATGATGCTGAAAATTCAGCTTTGTTCACAGTTTTAAATTACTTTTAAACATATATTCAAATAGAAAACATTTATTTGAAATTGTAATAATATTCCAAAATTTTACTGTTTTTTTTAACAAATAAATGCAGCCTCGATGAGCAGAAGAGACTAACTCCAAACTACTTCTGCTACAGATTTCTCCTTTAATTTCTGTACTTTAAATATACTGAGGGAATGTTGTTTTGGTGTGTGTGTGTGTGAGAGGAGTAGGATGGTTTGTGACCCCTGTGTATTGAGGGCATGATTTGCATGTATCTCTCAGTTAAAACATCGTGTGAATTGAGCCGCACATCTGCATATACACGAAACCTGTTACTGCTCAAGGGTTCCAGCGAGGAGAGACTGTGGAGGAGGTTTCTGAGGTCTTCTCTGATTAGCTTGTGGAGGTGAGATGCATGACGGTCTTCAGTCAGTAATGAGCAACCAGAACAGCTTCATTAAATCTCAGCCACTGTAATTAATACATTCACAGTCAATATGACTATCCTCAAGCACTGATCATGCATGAACACATCTGTATGAAGAACAGTCAGATCTTCGTAGTTGTTTCTCCATTTTTGCAAAAGTCTCCTGCTCCTGAGATGTTTCTCCTAAGAAAAAGACCTAGGTTATCACACATATATGTCTCTTCTCGATTTCCTATATATTTTTTACATTTATACTCTCTGACCACTGTTGACTCATTTGTGTCTATTTTGGTTTAATGTCTCTGAAGGAGTTTGAGGAGAATCACCTGAGATGAAGGTCATGCTTAAATGAAGCAATCAAAAGATCTCAATATATGAACCCTTCTGTTTTTTTCTCTATTTTATATCTCTTACTTTTGCTCTGTGACAACTATTGACTATTTTGTGTCTGTTTTTGTCTCAAGGATTTTTGGTGAAGCATTGGAGATGAAGTATAAATCAGAAGTAAGTTAACAAAAGAGCAACATCTGAAAATTAATGTTACCTAAAAGATTATGAATTGTGAAATTCATGAATGAATTCTCAGAGATTTAAGTATGAAGTCAAACATTAAATTATCCATGTTGTATCTCTATACTCTTACTGTATGACAAATACTGAATAAATTATTGTTTTATGTTCCTGAATAAGTTTTATTCCTTACATTATATAGTGCTTTTCAAGGCACTTTACATTGTGTGTGTGTGTGGGGGGGGGGGCATTCTCCTGAAGAATGAAGTTGATTCTCAAATGAAGCAGAAATGAGAAGTCAGTTATGTCTTGTGAGCTACAAGATAGCAAAATTTTCCTAATTTTGCCATACGAACTCAATCATTTCTCATCAAATTCTTGATTTTATGTCTCTGTACTCATACCGTATGACGACTATTGACTCATTTGTGTGTGTTTTTCTTTGTATTACTCTGAAGGAGTTTTAGGAGAAGCATCTGAGATGATGTTGAAATGAGAGTTCAGTTATGATTTGTGAGCTATTAAAGAACAACATCCGAGCAGGAACATTAACTCTGGCATTTAAACACACATGTGAGTATTTTCAAGAATATGAAATGGCTTGTTGATTGTAAATGAATGTTTTAATGTCATTTTTATCAAAGGCTGAAATCACTAGTCAGAGATCTCAATATAAACATTTCTCATCTCTGTACTCCTGATCTGAAATATTCTCATGATTTATTTTTTTCCACTCATACCGGATGAGTCTTTTAAGTGTTTAGTTTTATTTCCTAAAGACTGACAGGAGACACATATTAGACACATTTGATACTGAAATGAGATTTCAGATCTTGTGTTGACAATATTTGAATTATAAATTTATTGATTTTAATTTTTTTTATGTTGTCTATTCTTATATATTCTTCCCTCCTTTTTTTGAGTATGTATATATATATGGTAACACTTTAAAATGGGGAACACTTGTTAACTATTAACTATGACTTTTCCCTCAATAAATTCTTAATTTGCTGCTCATTAATAGTTAGTAATGTAGTTGTTAAGTTTAGGTATTGGGTAGTAGAGTAAGGCATTAATATGTGCTTAATTGGCACTAATAAAGATAGATAGATAGAATTTTACGTGCATGTTTAAATGTTCTGAAACCAAAATGAATTCATTTCTATGTAAATCACACATGTATAAAATAATTCTAGTATAAATGCTGCATTTAATTCACTGCGGTGATCTGCGTATGAAAGGATTTCTGAATGATTTGTTGGAAATTCTTTCTGTTCGGCCCATTGTGCTTCAAATGGTTGTATTTCCTGAAATCCTGCGCAGTGTTTCTCGGTGTGATAGTGAGCCGGCGCCGGCAGCTCGTCATAACTCTCACAGACTGGCGTGTGTGTTGTAAGTGATGAAGAGAGAGGTGTGTTTAGTGTGTCCTGCTGCGGTGACAGTCTCTAATCAGCTCGGGTTTGAGGGCATGTCTGCTCTGCCCAAAGGCAAACTGTATGCTCTGGGACCACCAATATCATTTCATTTCTCTTTCTGTCTCTGGCTGGCTCTCTCTCAGTCTCTGTCTCTGTTGTTACTAAGCCAATAATGACCAATGGCATGAGCTTGTTTACCTGCGGTCACTGAGGAACGCACAGGCCATGAACCAATATAAAACTGCACTCATGTCATCACAGCTAGTGCTGCTTTCTCCTGTACTCCTAAAGTCAGAATTGGCCCTGTTTAACTTTTTAATGTGTTTTTGGTCTTATTGTGTTCTTCTGAAAAAAAGAGCGTGAGCGTGCTTTTAAAAAGAGTACTTGTTATGGAAATAATACACTTTAAAGATATACTGAATGTAATGTTTACTGACATTTAATTGCATGTTATTTGCAATTTAAGGAAATACATTGTGGTTTACATTTATATTAAATGCAGTTAGTTGAACTTAAGAGTGCTTGTTTAGCCCACACATTAAATCTATATATAATTTCATATATCTATATATAACTATATATAATTTCATAATTACTTCTATTGTCTATTAAATGTTAAAGTGCACTGCTGAATCTAATGACAAGTGACAAGCATGTATATATGTCATGCATCTAACTGATTTCACATTTTTAACAAAATATATCTACACAATACCATATAATATACACAGCAGATTTGAAAATGTGCATTATACTTCATACTTCATTTTACATTATTCAAAAGTGCACTTTTTAACCATGTACTAAAGAATAACTGTTCTATTTTTACTAATATTATATTAGCTAGCTTATTGAAAATGCACTCAAGATTTGAAGTGCACTAAAAGTGCACACTGAATACAGTTAAGCATGCTTTTTTTCCTGAGTGTGTGCGTGATTCATCAGTGCATGTTGTTTATATGCGATCTTCTTTATAGAGCTGCAATATGGTTCATTGTATTACATCTGTTTATTGCTTTCTGGGTAGTATTAAACATTTAGGGGTTCATAGTTTAGCCCCTGCTGGTAGGTGCTGTAACTACAACAATAAAAAGAAAAAAGTGTCTTTCTCTATTGACAGCCATTGAAAAGAAGCTGCGCATTCTGACAGAATATTGTAATTACAAGTGTTTGTTTTTATCTTTCAGGCCACTTAAACAAGATTGTGCTTGTCTTTATATAAACATCATCACAATGAAGTGGACATCTCTGACAGCCGTGCAACTTTCTCTGAGATGCATGGGAATGCTAATAGAATAGGTATTATATCTTTTTGGGTGGTTTTCTTAAAAACAACAATACCCTTAGTATAAATGTTTTTTTATTACTCACTTCTTGTTCAGAACCCTTAAAGAGACTCAATAAATTAAATTCCATATTTCAATTCTGGCTTAATTTCTTTTGCAGAACCATATGACGTGTCGAAAAAGTTTGGAGTTCAGAGAACATTTAAATGCATTCACTTTCACCAAATGGACAATAAAACACTGATGCTTTTTTCACAGAAGAAAAAAGAAGCCAGGCAGGTTTTAAATGACATGAAGGTGAGTAAATAGGTTAAAATGGTAATTTTTAGGAAACTATCCTTTAAAAAAAGGATAGATGGGCTATTTACAAGGATTCAGATTCCAAACATTGGATACAGAACTACTATAGTGTTCACTGACATATAAGTATAGTTTAGAATACACTGTAAAAAAACAAATGAAGGCTATTCCAGTCTTCTGCTTCAAAAAGTCATGTATTACTTGTTTTTTTTGTTCACTAGTACTGAACTTTTTGGCGTTAAAAACACTTTGTGATTGAGTAAAAAACATTAAATTCTATATAGAACATTTTCTAATTGCATATTTTGTAAAACTCTTTTTGGTTCTAAATGGAGCTTTACATTCTCGTTGACTTTTGTCAAACTTTTCTTTCAGTTTAACATCTCAGTGTTTTCCTCGAATCAAAACGTGACACATTTTATGATTCCGTACAGCGTTTGAGATGAAAGGCTGGGAAACGGAGACGCTGTAATGACTGTAGGTTGTCGTCCGAGCTTTTGTTTTCAACCCAGCGACAGTGACGGTAAAAACACAACCCTGCGAGAGCCTCAACGCTGTCATTACAGAGACCCGCGGGGGGACGGAAGTCACATCTAACCCTTCATCACCGGCCGTTTGGAGCAGACATCACTGTCAGCCCAGCAACCAGGTCAGATTATATCTGTGAGAGGAAGATGGGCCCGGTTCTTCAGACCTGACCAGAGCCTGAAGATGATACTATCAGATTCCTTTACCACAGTCAGGAAGAAGAGACTGATCAAGGTTTTTGATACCGCCTTTTAAACCAGCCTAAATTTTAAATCGGACAACCACTGTGTGCTTGTTAAAGAAATAGTTTTGCCGAAATTAAAATTTGCTGAAGGTTTGCTCACGCTCGGGTCATTCAAGATGTAGCTGAGTTTGTTTCTTCATCAGATTTGTAGAGATGTTGCATTCCATCAGCAACGGATTCTCTGCAGTGAATTGGTTCCGTCAGAATGAGAGTGCAAACAAACAGAATTTTTTAACTTCAAACCCTTACATCCCGCTAAAATATGAGTCCTCTGTCCATTATAACACCAGTGGATGCTCTGCAGTGAATGGGTGCCATCAGAATTAGAGTCCAAACAGCTGATATAAACATCATTTTTAACTTCAAACCATTACCTCCTACTAAAATATGAGTCCTCTGTCTATTAAAACACCAGTGGATGCTCTGCAGTGAATGGGTGCCATCAGAATGAGAGTCCAAACAGCTGATAAAAACATCACAATAATCCACACAACTCCAGTCCATCAGTTAACATCTTGAGAAGCCAAAAGCTGCGCATTTTAAAGAAAAAATCCATCATTAAGATGTTTTAACTTTAAACCATTGCTTCCAATAATAATGCTTCTTTCAGTGAAAAAGTCCGTCTCCTGTTGTCCTTTTAAAAATAAGGTGATTTTTTCACTGGAGGAATGTTATTATGGATAGAGGACTTATATTTTAAGGTTTGAAGTAAAAAAATTATGTCTATATCAGCTTTCTGGACTCTCATTCTGACGGCACCCATTCACTTCAGTGGATCCAATGATGCTACATTTCTCCAAATCTGTTCTGATGAAGAAAAAAATTCATTTTCTTTAAGTTTAACTCAATGTACTAAACGTGAAAAAAACAAACTACATAAACATGATTTAATGTAAAAAATAAAAGTTTAAAAAAATTTAGAGCACAAAATTACTAACACAACTAAAATGAAAGCACAAGCCATAGCAACAGAAACTAATTCAAAATACGTAAAAAAAAAACCCTCAATAATAAAAAGTAACACTTGTGCTATTGTTATCTTGCATTAAGGAAAACATCAGTGGAAAATGATGTAAACAAGTACATGTTTCCTGTTTTGAGAGGCGGTTGGTGAGTAGAACCTCAATTATTTACTCACATGAGAGAAATATTACAACAGCTGGAATTTCCCACGATGAGGTCCTGGAAGAGGCTTTGCTCTCTCGGTTTGTGTGTTCAGGCTTTGATCAGGGTCAAGTGTGCGGCTTTTACAGTTTACTGTAGAGGTTTGGGGTTCACAGTTCTGCCCCTAAAACTCCCTCCAGAGGAGCGGAGGGTGTGATGACCTCTTTAGATAATCTCACCTGCAAAATATATACATGTGAATGGCCTGAATGCTTGTTACCCAGAGTGAGTATTGCAAACACTTTAAAATGCATGAATTTCATTGCATTACGTATAAAAAGTTTGCAATGATAAAGATCTAGTGTTGAAAATGAAGACAAAGAATATTGTAATTTTGTGAACTGTTAAAAATTATGTCTTCTTCAGATTCTCGAACCTTTAGAAATGGAGGACATAATTCATGATGACAGCAAACTTTTGGACAGTTATAACGGAAATGCATGATAAACTAGATGTATGTCAGTCCTGGCATTTTGCAGTGATGTTGTTGATAAAAACCAATGACGTTGTAATTCACTATCACATGCTCTTGCAGGAAACTGAATCATCAGTGTCCCAGAGTGTAGATTTGCTAGTGCCTGATTTTGCTTACAATCAACCCACAAAAGTGATTACAAAAGTGCACTTCAGCACACATGACCTGTGCTGTTTTTCAGAAACTGACATGAATGCAGGAAAGAGAAATGCATTTTAATGACATTGTCAGTAGATTGTCTCAGCGATGTACTTTTTAACATTTGATGAAAAAACATTTTAGTTAATGCGATGACATTCAGACTGTTTTAAAAGGAATGGTTCACACAAAAATGAAAATTTGCTTAAAATGTCCTCAGCCTCAGGTCATCCAAGATGTAGATGAGTTTGTTTCTTCATCAGATTTGGAGAAATGTAGCATTCCATCACTTATTTATCAATGGATGCTCTGCAGTGAATGGGTGCCGTCAGAATTAGAGTTTAAACAGCTGATACAAACATAATGTTTTAGCTCCACACCACTCCATTCTGTCAGTTAACATCTTAAGAAGACAAAAGCTGCATGTTTGTTAAAATAAATCCATCAAAACACTTTAAGTTTAAACCACATAATCCATAATAATGCTTCCTTCAGTGAAAAGTCCATCTCCTGTTGTCCTCTCAAATGCAAATCCATCCCCATATGTGTATAGAAATGTTTTGCAAACATCACAGTAATCCACACCACTCCAGTCCAGCAATTAACTGCATATTTGTGAGAAAAAATATGAGCCATAATCCATAATAACTCTTCCTCCAGTGTCTCTAACACCAAAATCCACCCACATGTTTGTTTAGAGCTGTTTTGGCTTGTAAACGGTGTTTGATTTGTTCTGATTTCTCTCCTGATTCAGACTTGATGACCTTTTCAGAAAGCAATAGCAATTAGTATTTTGACCTGAGGCGACTGTTTACAGTTTAAAATGTCTTAATCATGGATTTGTGTCTTACAAACATGCAGCTTTTCTCTTCACAAAATGTTAACTGGTTTGAATTATTGTTTTTATCAGTTCTTTGGACTTATTCTGACGGCACCCATTCACTGCAGAGCATCCATTGCCTACATTTCTCTAAAGCTGATGAAGAAAGCAACTCATCTACCTCTTGAATGGCTGGGATTTCCGGATCATTTAGGATCACATTCGGTGCGATTCTTTAAAATAGCTTCCTGTTCCTGAGCTGGTATGTTTAGGAGGGACACCTCTCACGGGGGGTTTCCTGTGTCTCTTTTTAACCGCTATGGTTTTTCAGACCTTCTGTGCAGCCGCCACATGCGGCCAGTTTTATTTTAACAGGTTTTAATGTTCAAAAGAGACCACTGTCCTGCGTTTTTGTTTTGAGCTCTGGTTTCTTTGAGAGGCAGGCTTGTAATTTGTGGTCTCAAATGGAGACCTTTGCAACCAGTTTCCTTTTGCTCATATGCAACATACATGGCAAAGATAAATATAAAGGCTTTGCCACCTCACTTCTTTGAATCCACATTTTCACTCTAAAAAATAGTGTAATTATTGTTTTCTCAGTAGTGAGGTTGTGTTTGAAAACACAAAAAACAGACATAAATTATAGAACAAACAAGTAAATTATCCCTGATTTTACCAAGAAACAATTATATTGCCCTTACACAAAAGCATTAGGAGAATGCGAAGGACTGATTTGTGAGCACTTAAGAAAGTGGAACCATTTCAATCAGATTTTGAAAAGTTGCTTAAATTGATTTTCTTTGTAGTATTGCTTTATCAAATTTTATTGGTAATGGATTAAAATCTAAAAAGCAGTACTTTTACATCACGTGACATTTGGCCAGGTATGGTATCTTCAGCATTACAATAAAATATATTATATATATATATATATATAT
>JAUMHE010000077.1:1590966-1609618 GCA_032359235.1 Enteromius mattozi
ATAAAATGTAAGTACATTTAAAGAAGTTTAATTATTATGTGTATATATATATATATATATATATATATATATATATAGTTTTAGTGTATTTCTGACAATATTTAAATATTGCAAAATCTTCTCTCACAATTTTTATGCATTTTAAATGACTGACAAAAATACACAAATATTACTCTGTTGACTTTTTGTGCCTCAGTTTTTATTTCGAGTACGCGTTCCATTTTTTTTGTGTGCCCTGTGAGTGTGTGTATGACTGTATGAGTGCACTATAGATACTACACTCGATAAGCAGAAGTTAAGGTTATCGCCACGGTGACTCATCGCTGACTTCCTTTCTGACTTACTGGTTGGACTTCAGAGAGTTGGCTGATAATGTTTGCTGGGCACACGGTGGCTGTTTCTCTCTCATGCTTGCTCTTTTCCATCGTGTCATTGTGATGAGCTGCCGTCGGTGTGGGAATCAGGGCCCGTGTGACCTCTCAGATGACCTCAACGGAAAACGCCAGCCATTAATAGAGTCCTTTCTTTGTCTAACTGTGTCTGATTCTGGAAATAGACTCATGCTAACAGACTCGGACATTAATGTACGTAATTACACTGACAACACGGCCAGATGACACAATGTGTTTTGTGGTGCCATAGTATATGTGTATATTTATATAGATATATACAGTAGTCAACATTTGAAATGGATCAAAAATTTTTTAGCAAAGTTGGACTAAGGCAAGAGCACATTTTGCTTTTATGTTTTAGGAACTTTGATTAATGTTTTTGATCCACTTCAAATGCTACTATATAACTACTAACTATATATATATATATATATATATATATATATATATATATTAATGGAAAGGTTTTTTATATTTAATATACATATTATTTACTTGTTTTTAATATTCCATTACATACTTGTCTTTTAAATTTTCCATTAAAAAATGTATGATGGTAATGATGCTTAAAAATCTGATTTTATCACAGGGATAAATTCGGTTTTACAATGTATTCACATAGAAAACAATTATTTTAAATTGTAATAACATTTCACAATTTTTACTATATTTTTAATTAAATAAATGCAGCCTTGTTGAGCAGAAGAGACTTCTTTTAATAACATTAAAAAATCTTACCAAACCCAATTTTTTAAACAATAGTGTTTATACACACACAATATTTTATGATCTACTATGAAACTACTATGACATTTGTTATGAATTTATTATATTTTTATCCTAAAATTATATCCTATATTTAGAAGTGAAGCACAATAATGCATCACAAATGTCATTGATCCCTGTCAGATGTGCTTGTTTAGCAGCACAGCACACGAATGACTGAACAAATAAATGAGCAAAAAAGAAAAAAAATGTCTTTAACATTTGATTAGACTTGAAAACGGCACATAAATCGATGAGCGGTTCATAAATGAACATGCTTTTATTAGTACAACGTCACCGGCTCAGCTCAGACTTTCTGTAGTTCCTGCTTCATCAGTAATGCATCTCATACGTATGGATTTCTGACCTGATTTTACCCAGAATGCTTTTATCTGCGTTGTGGCCCATCCGGCAGGCAGCACCATTATAGAGCGGTTTCTTGACTACTGGGGCCTAATTCAGCATGCAGCTTTGCAAATGACTGTCAGAGTAATGAGAGCTCGGCGTGGTGTGTGTGTGTGTGTCCTGTGTCATGCGTGTGTGTGTGTGTTAGTGTAAGTCATGTCTCATGCTCACCGGGGCCCCTCCAGGCGACGGGGGTCTGTAAACACCTCATCAGCTGATTAGCCAGACTCAGTTAACACACACACACACACACACACATTCACACACACACATCGTCATAGAAACAGGATTGTTCATGTCCTGCTATAATAGCCAGAACTTACCGTGTGTAAAATCCAGGTGCTGTACCGATCTCTCTTTTATTGTAAGGTCACACAGTTAAAAGCTTTGGCTGACTTGCATCATCCGGACAAACTTTACAGAGCGCTTTTCAAACAGCCTATCGCTGTGTTTGGAATTGCATATCACCATACTATTTATACTGTTTTTGCATAATGCAGTACATATTGTGCAGAGTATGCAAATGTTGTATATGCATACAGTACACAGATGACCTCTTGGATTTGCTAAAAAATATGCAGCATGCAAACTAAACGCATTAAACAGATTACTGTATCCCACAATGCAATGCATTCAATTAGAACTTCTATTTCTATACTCTCCATACACCTATGCATCTTTTTACTGAAAGCTTTCCATTTATGAAAGCTTATTTCTACCATGGGATAAAAATATAAAACAGTAATTATTTCACAATTCTGACTTTTTTCTTGCAGTTTTCATAATTGTGAGAAATAACTCACAATTCTGAGAGAAAAAAGGCAGAAGTAAGAGATAAGAAAGATAAGTGGCAATTACCTTTTCATTAAAAAAAAAAGTTTTAAGAATTGTGAGATGTAAGGTCTGAATTGTAATTTTTAATTTCATGACAGAACTAGCTTCCATTCCGATTTGATCAGGTTTAAAAATATATATACATACATATTTTTCTTAATTTGACTGAATGCCACTCATGAAATTACACACAAAATTACATGTGATATTACAATATTTTACAATATTACTGTTTTTCTGTAATTTTAATCAAATAAATGAACAGAAGATACTTCCGTTAAACACATTAAAAAATCTTACCATCCCTAAACTTTTCATTCTTTTTTTACTTTTACATTTTAAAGTATACTTTCCTGAAACAGTGTTATTTAAGTATCATTGAGAATCATTAGAATTTAAAAATGTTTATTTGACTTAAAAATTAAAAATATCATTTATATATTCATTTATTATTGATTTTATTTTATTTTGTGTTTTTATCTTTTTTTATTAGATTTAGTTTTTAAACGTTTATATAGTTTTTAATATATATTATGTAACAAATAGCCTATTAATATTTTAGTTTGAATTTAGTTTTAGTTATTTTAGTATCAAGATCAAATAATTAAAAATGCTATTTTTTTATTTATATTTTATTTTAGTTAACATCTATTTTTTTTAACAAAAATGTTTTTGTTTTGTTAATAGTTCTAGTTTTAGTTAACTACAATAGCCCTGTTATGAACATTCCCACAATGCACCAAGATTTACGACTTTTTTTACGAATTCGTAACATAGTTCCAGACAAGTTTACACGTAAACAAGCAGTTATGGTTGACTTCAGTCCTTGTACCTGCGTTCTTGTCTGGTCTTTGACAAGAACTATATTTGGCACAGCTCAGGTCTTCGGTCTCCATAGCGCTGGCCCCCCGCCGACCCGTAGTGGTCATGGCTTCTCGGGGCATCGAAGGGTAACGACAGCATCCGGATACGCGAGGTCGCCACCCTTCAGTTGCCATGGTGTCGGCACGGCAACCGAGGTGAAAATTAAAGATGGTGGGAGGCGTCTCGCGCCTCCTTCCCCGCGTCCCAAGAGAGAGGGAGGGTGTGTTGGGGGGGTGGCAGATGACAGACATCTCAAGGGCCCGGTCGCCCGACGAGAAAGACGGCCGATGCTCGAGCCGGGTGGAGCGAGACACCCTCCCTGCTTCTTTTTCATCACACACATTAGTGAAATCTCTCTATTGTTCGGGGTTAATGCTCGCTGGCGACAGAGGGCCGCCGCCGCTCTCGGCCTCTGTCTTCGACAACGGACTGCATTAAGAGAAGAATAGAGAGAAATGAAGATGTAGCGTCAGGGAGGGCCGTTTGTTTGTCATCGCTCATTCAAACACCTTCAGCAGGTGCTTTCATGAGCTTCGAACGTCTAAGGAGCTTTCACAAATTGCCAGTGGAAAGTTAATTATGGGATTAATTGTCATACAGAGACACAGGGATGTATGAAAGTGTGTGGTTTGAGTCCCAAATGTTTAGTCTGATATAGTGAGAATATGGAGGAAGAAACTGCTCAAACTGAGCATAATTACGCAATTTGGTGCAAATGCTGATATTCATGTGGAAAAAATTGATGAAGTTGGCATGCCTGTAATGTAAATCAATGAGATCTTAGTAACTGTAGCAGATACTTACAAAATATATGACCCTGGAGCACAAAAGCAGTCATAAGTAGCACAGGTATATTTGTAGCAATAGCCAACAATACATTGCATGGGTCAAAATGATCAGTTTTGCTTTTATGAAAAACAAAATTGGATATTAAGCAAAGATCATGTTAGGATATTTAGTAAATTTCCTACTGTAAATATATCAAAATTAATTTTTTGATTAGTAACATGCATTTGATTAAATGCTGTTTTCTCAATAGAGAATAGACATCTGTTTCCTCAGATCCCACATTTTGAAATAGTTGTCGTCGCTCTAAATCTCCAATGATATCTCTTACTAAGATGAGATATAAATCTTTAAAACATAATGCAATCCGGTCCACAAAGAGATGAACAAATAAATGATAATCATGTCTGAAAATGTTTTTTATAAGAAAAATAAAAAGATGGATAAAAGCTTCAGTCCGGTTAGTGTTCATATTGAAATATGCTAAAAGTGGATGTTTGTACAATTACACTAAATACCTTTTACTTAGTAAAAAAATCTAGAGTCTAAAATCAGATCAATCAGATGACAGAAGGAATGGAGTAGATTGTGTGTGATAGGTTTTTCAGCAAGGTTTGATCATGCTGATCATTTGCAGCCTATTAAATATTATAAAGTAGGCATTACAGGGTTAAAGTCCTCAGTCTGTTTTTTTTTAACTATCAACTTTGTCTCAGTAGACTCCATTGAATCACTAGTTGTCATCTAGTAAGAGCTCTAAAATGAACATAGAGCAGCTCAGATCATTTAATGAGAAATGTTTAAGTTTATGTGAACTATGATAACTTGTTTGAAACATTATTGACACTCTAGGAGTCTCAGGGAGACCTCACACTCCTTATGGTCTGAGGAATAGGAGATTTATTCTTCATTTAATCACATTCATGTCTAGTAGAAGCCATTAAAGAGATATTAAAGATATTAAAGAGTCTCGTGTGCGATATTCCAGTCCTATGGGTCTTATAATTGTCTCTGTGTCTCTGTGTGTGTGTGTGTGTGTGTGTTCTTCCCTGTGAGTCAGTGTGGTCAGTGTGGTTGTCCGTTCTGAATGCCGTCGCTCAAACGTTATAATCTTCCTCATTTTCGTCTCTCATCAAAAAAGCCAAATAACATTTATTGCCAAATGTCTTTTTTACACTGTTCTGTTGATAAAACAAATGTGTTTTTAAGTGCTCTTCATGCAGGTGTCCAGACTGCAGCTCCACACTTCCTCAACACGCACGTCAGATCAGAGTCACACAGAATGTTATGAAGGATTTTGACACATCCGTGTTCACACACACACACACACACACACTGGGAGCATCTGCATATTCATAGGGCAGTATGGGGTGAGATTAGTTTTATTGTGAATTAATTTAAAATGTAAATCACAGATTTTGGTTCCAGATCATCCTGAGTTTGATCCAAAGGTCTCAGCTAGAATTCTGGATGATTCCAAATCGTGCACAAATTTAACTACAGTCAATTTCAAAGAAATTAAACGTATATAACACTTAATATACATTCACAGACAAATACATATTTATACCAATTCACATAATGGCTACAAATTTAATTCATGCAAAAATTGTAAAATTACTTTTGCTTTTTAAAAGTAATTATTGTATTGTAGAAGTGCTTTATAAAACCTTATATGATCATAAGAAATATATACATATATTTAATGTTTCCTAATATTTTTTTAACATTGTTACAGGTCATTTCCACTGCTTTCATCAAAATGCAATTAATACATTAATAAATTGTCAATTGCATGTAAAATCTGTTGTAAATACTGTTTTTGTTGTTGTTATCCTGGGTTCTTGGAATTTTTTATTTATTTATTTTGTTTTTGCTTTATTTTGTAATGTATTTCAAATGAATAAATAAAAAAACTGCATGTAAATTCTAATTTATAAAAAATAAAAAACTTTTTTTTAATTAATATATTTTAAATTCAGTCTCAATATTTGATGTTGTTGACAAATGAAATATTCTAAAAGAAGTCAAAAATACAGCAAAAAAAAAATTATATTGTGAAATATTTAAAATAACTGGTTTCTATGTGAATATATAGTAAAATGTAATTTATTTCTGTGATCAAAGCTGTATTTTCAGCATCATTACACCAGTCTTCAGTGTCACATGATCCTTCAGAAATCATTCTAATATACTGATTTGCTGCTCAAGAAATATTTCAAATTATTATTATTATGTGAAGACAGTTGTGCTGCCCGATTTTTTGTAGAAACCAATACATTTTATTTTTCAAGATTCTTTGATGAATAGAAAGTTCAAATGAGCAGCATTTATCTGAAATAGAACATTATAAAGGTCTTTACTGTCACTTCTGATCAATGTAATGCATCTTTGCTGAATAACAGTGTTCTTTTTTCAGTGGCACATATATGCTTAAACAGGAGTTCTACGGTTCAGTGTGATCTTGGGAGGAGCAGAGAGAGAGCGAATGAGAAAGGTTGAGAGGTTAGAGTCTATATTGAGGGTGGGGAGCGCTGGACGCCCGTGATGGCTGCGTTTCCATGCAGACGGGCCAGGCGGGTGGTTTCGGAGGAGGATGTGAAGCGGGGAGCTACACCCTTGTGTTCAGCTTTGTTGTGTGACACACACTCAGCCCACCCTAACATTCCAGCTGCTAAATGTGGAGCTCAGTACAATTGCAGGTTAGCAGAGTTACAAATGAGAGCAGCGGCGCAGCTGAGGACAGATAGACAGAGAGGCCTTGCAGAACTTTACCATGGTAACAATAGTCTACAGTTATTGTTAAAATCACATGCATTTGATCGCTTTCAAACAGTGTTTGAATCTTTGTGTTGCAATGTTTTGTTTCTTTACAACTGCTGAAGGAATAGTTCACCCAGAAATTAAAATCCTCAGATGCAAATTGTTCAACTGTAACATTGCTCTGCAGTGAATGGGTGCCATCAGAATGAGAGTCCAAACAGCTGATAAAAACATCACAATAGTCCACACCACTCCAGTCCAGCAGTTAATGTCTTGAGAAGACAAAAGATGCATGTTTGTAAGAAACAAATCCATAATTATGATGTTTTATTTTGACTTTAAACCATTGTTTTCTGCTTAAATTATTCCATTTTATTGTTTTCTTCAGTCAAAACATCATCTGGTCTAAATTAGGAGAGAAATATGCACAAAATCAAACTTCATTTACAAGCCAAAAAAATTATGGGTGGATTTTGATGTGAGAGGAGGACAAGGGAAGGACTTTTTAACTAGAAGTGACAGTTTGAAGTTAAATTGTCTCAATGATGGTTTTGTTTCTGTCAGACACACAGCTTTTTTGCTTCACAAGACATTAATTAACGGGAGTGGTGCGGATTATTGTGATGTTTTTATCAGCTGTTTGGACTCTCATTCTGACGGCACCCATTCACTGCAGAGGATTCATTGATGAAACACTGATGCAATGCTACATTTCTCCAAATCTGATGAATAAACAAACTCATCTACATCTGACATGAGGGTGAGGAAATTTTAAGAACATTTTCTGGATGAAAATCATTTCTGGGTGAACTATTCCTTTAAAAATGGGGTCACACTTTATATAAGGTGGCCTTAACAACTATGTGCTTACATAAAAAAATAAGTACAATATACTTCTTATGTTCATATTGGATTGCAAAACACTTTTGCTGCTATTGAGGAACAGGTTTGGTGGTATGGGTGGGTTAAGGTGTAAAGGATGGGTCGACAGTGTAATTATAAATGTAATCACAGAAATTAATTTGAGATATAGTTACATAGGCATTTCTTTAAATGTAAGTGCAATGTAAAAACATGCATGGACACAAGAAGTGCATTGTATTAAATTATTCATTTAAATGTAAGTACATAGTAAGGCCACCTGATATAAAGTGGGACCAAAATGGTATTTTGTGGGAAACTACAGTTACCATGGTAGATGTTTTGAGGGTGTGTGATGTGGGTGTGTACAGTTTGTAAGCGTGATTATGATATAGGATCCATATGTTTGCTCATAACTGTGTTAAGCAGTGAAGATTTTGAAATGAATTCCTGTGCAACAATGCATTCCTGTTAACATACTCACATTATTCTAATGACTTAAGGCTTTTTGTCCCCCTGATGTTGTGCTTTTATGTCATTTTTCAGCCTAAAATCCCTAGTTATCGTTCACTGTCATTGCATGGCGAAGCTTGCAGAGCAGTGGAAAAACTGACAGACGCAAATGACATAAGGGTGAGTACCGGAAAACAGCTTTTGAGCATGTACTTAGTGCATTGTGTTTAGTATGTTGGAGCAAGCAAAACCCGGACTGGATGGTTCACAAGATGGAAAGCGGATTGCTTGAGTGCAACACTGATACTTGCTTTTTTGTGAAACCGTATGCAGAGTATGCTATTGAATTAAACTGAATTGCCAAATGAGCTGCCAATATATTTTTCCTTTTGTTTGAATTCTCTCGAGCTCTGGATCACTCCAGCTTAATTGAACCCACTAATATAATGAAAATACAAAGAGGAATGTCAAAGCATCAAGAGTGTGGTCCTAATGAGTTCATTTCATTTTTTTTTTTCTAGAATAGAGAGCGACTTCTGTGAAAAACACCTGAGCACATGTGAAGACTCATGTCAGGTGTGATGTTTATTAAAGTTTATGACGACAGAACAGGTAATGCAATAATCTGAGACAGTACGTGAAGACAACAATACCACAAACATGCAGTAACACGGGTCAGGGTCACACTGAATTACACCCAGAATCTAACGCTCACACATCAGGGTTGGGCAAAATTCAGAAAACAAGGTACAAAAGCTGCCAACGGGGTGGTAGTACCTTTTGAAAAGGTACACTGTTGTACATTATTTACCTCTCAAGGGTGTGTACATATTAATACCTACTTTAAATGGTACATATTTGTACCTTTTGAAAGGGTACCAAGTGTACGACATGCATTTACAGTATGCGTGTGTGTAACTATGTATACAGTATATACAGTACATTATATATATGATCATTGATTTGACATTTATTTGATCAAAATACAGCAAAAACAGTAATATTGTGTAATAGTATTACAGTTTAACTGCTTTCTATGGAAGCCCATTTCTGCCACAGAAAAAAAACAATAATAATAGTTTTTACTTTTTTCCTCACAATTCCAAGTTAACATCTCAAAATGTATTTTTTTTATATTTTGTTTATATCCTGTGATTCTGTTTTTACCACTACAAAATGAGAATGTATCTGTGAATTTATTTTTTCTCAGAATTGTTAACATCATAATATCTTGCAATTCTGTATTCTGAATTACAAGAAAAAATGTGAGAAAAATTAATTGTGAGGTACAAGCTCAGAATTTCCAATAAAAAAAAACTTGATTTTAGTTAAAATTATTTATTTGTTTATTTTATCGGCCCATGGCAATGTAAACTTCAATAGTTGTTTTTATTTTGTTGAATAGATATTGTAAAATGTAATTTATTTCAGTGATGTGCAGCTTCACAGCATCATTACTCCAGTCTTCAGTGCCACATCCTTCAGAAATCATTCTAATATACTGATTTACTGTTCAAGAAACATTTCTAATTATTATCAATGTTGAAAACATTCACATATATGTATACATTCTTTCTGCATAAATATATTAACTTCAGCTATGTAGTCTCCCATGTTATAGCTACATATAAGACACACTCACACACAGACATATAATCATATATGTTCACTGGTGAGTCTAGTCATACATGCTATTTGTTCAGCTGTAGAGTCTAGTATGAACATTGAGCAAATGAACACAACCCTACAAAACTGAGTCATTGCATAGTGGTCATTTGTTTTTTTAATACCTTTTCCCAAAAAAAAACACCCACCCACCCCCACATACACACATCAGTGCCAGAGCCTGTAGACACACTCATTAAGAGACCACGGGTAACACACACACACACCCTTCTCATGGCACACCACACTGCAGGCCTCAGCATCTGCCTGCTGACACACACACACATACACGGCCCCTCCACCCAAACACTCAAACAAACACAGCACCCACCCTCAACGCTTCCCTAAAAAGAGAATCTGCCCACAAAGTCAAGCTCAAACACACTCGAAACCCTCTTTGTTCAACACACACACACACACAGAGGCAGGCTGTGGTTCAGGGGCTGGGGGTTGTATTTGAAGTCCGTTAAACCCTTCTGGTGTTCAGTGATGTGAAGACACCCTTCACTCCCCAACAATATCCAACACGTGTGTGATGTCACGCTTCATATTAAATGATGACAAAATACTTGGAATCTATAATAGAGTTTGAGGACATTTCAAATGTGTGTCAGGATGTCATTGCATTAAACAAAGTAAAACAAATGAGACAAGAGAATCATAAGAGAGAATCATGTTTTAATTTCTATCCCCTTTTTTTTTGCATTTATTTAATTATTTAGCCATCTATAATGAGATAAATTATTGCTATTATTTTTATAAAACTGAATGTCCTTGCATTAGATTTTATATATATATATGTATGTATATGCTTATTTATCCAATCTTCTATTGATCATAATAGTATTTGTTACACTAAAGTGTAATTGTAAAACAGAATATCATTGCATTAGATAAATAAAAAGCAAATGTTTACTGTTACAAACCATATCATTCACCACAATATTTTAAAAAATTAATTTGCATATATTTTACATATTTAGAAAAATTGAGTTTTTATTATTATTTAGTTATCCAGTATCTTACAGATCACGACACTTTTTTAAAAAGCCTTTAATGTATTTTCCTCTATTTCAATGTTTGTAATACAGTATTTCTTTCTATACAGTTATAAGGTAAAAAAAATGCATCTTCATTGAGAATCTACTAAAATGTTATACCCTCCTAACATCACACTGAACTGAATGCAGCAATTAAAGTGATTTATGAACAATTTTTAACTGATTTTGTTTTTTATCTTTATTTTCATGAATGACACCCATTCTATTTAATCCATAAAATATATTTTACCCTATTTTATTTGGATTCTGGTGCAAAGCGTGAATTCAAGGCACATTTTAGAGAGACTGACTGACAGTTATAGATGTGATTTATCAGTCCAAGACCACTGCGGATGTAAAAGACGTTTAAAAGCCTGTATGCAAGTCCCTCCACCTGCTGCGCTCAGTATTTTTGGAGCGCTAAAAGATCTCCCTCCCTCAGAAATCCACCGTGATTTACCAACAGTAAATATGCAATTAGTGTAAATAGTTTGGACGATGCTCACGTCCTCCAAACCCAGACACGATGACGGAGGAACGCCGGATGCTGCCGAAACGCATTCACAAAAGCTTGGGCTCTGCCCAGAAAAACCCCCACAGAAAGCGAGGCTGCAGTCACACCATGCGGTTTCTGTCCCAGCCTGATGCTGGGGGTGATTATGTGCAGGATTCCAGTCTGTTCGGGGCAGGAAAAGGAGGGCAGGGGTTTGGTCTAATTAAACATTAGGCTGGTAAAGCCGTTAGTCTTTATGTGGGTTCGGTTTTGGCGAGTTTTAGCGAGAGCCAGTGTATCCAGTGAGACTTGATCTGACTTTACGCCCCTCTGACACACAACAGGGCATGTTTTTAAGACACGAGCGCAGGGTGTGGGGTGACTGCTTGTTTTTAACTGGGACGCATTCTGCTTTGACCCTCGTCGTGTGTTGCATTTTTGTTTTTGGTTTATTTTCCTTCCCCTGCCGCCTTCGGCATGATATCGATCCGGTGGGATCTTATTCATATGCAAAAACCTGCTCGATTTGAAATTCATGGTTTGAAACCTACACCCACTGAAGCAACTCACGACTCGAGTCAAACCTCCGTCGATCAACGTCTATAAGATGGGTGTCCAAAATAAACTGATAAGTGCAGATTTTGCTCGCTCTTTAACCTCGACCGACGGGTTTTTGATTGCGCTCGTCGTTTCGTGGGTTTGGCCGCTCTTCTGATTTAATTCATCTGTCGACACCTTTTATAAACTCCAATAGCATCATAATTAATCATCAGGGCGTGATTTTGGGGTTTGACGTTTGATTCTTATAAACCTGCTCTAATTGTTGCCACTTTCCTGTAAATCACTTTAGTAAAAAGGTGCCTGCTAAAGAACAAACAAACAAAAAAAGGAATTTAGATGCATTTGTTCACAATAGCCCCAAAAAATATGTCTTAAATAGTAATAAAGAAAGAATGAATGTCAGTTCAGTAGATCAAGTGTCTGTATCTTTCTCTTCACTGGCATCACATTTATTGTTAATGTATTTGAATCTGATTTTTAGTGCGGTATGAAGTCAGTTCTGCTCAATTTGTTTATTGTAAAATGTGTTTTTCTTAGCACTCAATATAGGTCAATGTTTATGAGTTCAGATACGAAATACTGTAGCAAATTCAAAATTAAATTCTCACCAGCGATAATCTGATGATGGAGGATGAATGAAAACTGACATTTCGTAAGTGTTTCTTTATCCACCTTTCAAAAGTTTTGGGGTCAGTAAGAATTTAATTTAAAAGAAATAAATACTTTTATTCATCAAGGATGCATGAAACTAATATAAGTGACATTAAAGATATTTACAATGTTACAAATTATTTCTGTTTCAAATGAATCAAACTTATTATTCATCAGAGTTTCCACAAAAAGATAGGGCAGCACAACTGTTTTCAACATTGATAATAATCAGAAATGTTTCTCGAGCAGCAAATTAGCATGGTAGATTAATTTCTGAAGGATCTTGTGAGCAATGATGCTGAAATACAGCTTTGATCACAGGAAGAAAAATAAACATTTTAAAAGATAATAAGCTATTTTGAGTTGTAATAGGATTTCACAGTATTACAGTTTTTACTGGATTTTTCGATCAATGAAATGCAGCCTTGGTGACTTCTTTCAAAAACATTTAAAAAATCATTGCTTTATATATACAGTATATATACAATGTAATGTATTTTAAATTAATAAAAAAAAAATTCCTTCTGTCAGGACATTGTTTTAACATATTTACTTCTACAATCTTACCTTTAATATAGAATGCACTGCTTGGAGAACAGCAATGGCTTGCAATTGTGCTAAATAACGGAAGGTAATGTTTTACTCCTATCTTTTTTTCTGGCATGTGCCTTTTTTTTTTAGGAACAGCGCTGCTTTAAGTTATACTGAAAATTGTCAAATTATTGTATAAGAGAATCTGTTAACGCAAAACACATAAGAAATATTTGTGTTTTTGACAGTCATTCTTTTTTGTCGTCTGGCAGCTAGCTTAGAAGATGAAGCACCAGATTGTTTCTGCTTTCACAATACAAAAGAATAAGAAAATGAGTAAATGTGTTTAACAAACAGACACGTGGGTCACTAAAACAGTGGGACAGTTTGTGGAAATCTGGTCATTTTAACATATAAAGTTGATGACATGATCCTCTGGCTGAGAGCAGCAGAGACGTGGAGGTTTAAAGACTGTCTGCTGAAGGATCTCTCTCACACACACACACACACACACACACAGAGAGAGAGAGAGAGAGAGAAACTGTGCCAATCTGTGCTTAACAAGGTGTCCAGACAGAAACTGTAATAGAAAACAGCAATAAAATGTGACTGTCCGACCAAGAGCGACACTCAAACAAGCATCAGCCTCTCAGGAATGCTCATTAAAGAAGAAATTAACCAGAAGCAGGGTTCATTTAACATCTGTGACACATGCTGAACACCAGCTCACTCAGTCCCTAATGTGTTAAAGCTCTGCTTGTGATTGAGAGAAAAAAAAGATTTTTATATATATATGGGTAATGTACAGTCTGTTTTGTAGATTTTTCAGATCAGTGTTTTGGTTTATGGAATATTCATCTAGAAAACAAATACTTTTATTTTGTAAGCAATCATTTGACAGCACTCTTTTTTTTTCTTTAGAAGCTAATAAAAGTTGTAATACAGATTAGTAAATTTAGTTATTTATGTTATATAAATTCTTCAGATCAGTGCTTTGGTTTATGAAATATTAATATTAAAATGAGAAAATTTGAAAATTAGGCCTATATATACATATATATATACAGGTTTCCTAAAGAACTAAAGAATAAAAAGTTAAACTATGTTCTCTAGTAACATCAGACTCCAAAACCCCTGCCTGTATTTTTAAGAGTGTGCTCATAAAAACTTACTTTTCTGCACCTACATGACTGAATCTGTGAATTAAACTAGAGCTGTGTCTGTCTGTCTCTCTCTCACCCTCCCTCTCCTGTACCTGACACCTTCTACGTCCTCCATGAACTTCTCTCTTCGGCCCATCTGCCCCCTTACCACCTCTCCCACACTCTTCCAGCTCACCCACCTACTCAACGGGTGCTCACACACTCACCCAGAGCCCGACGCCGCCAGCGGCCGCAGCAGGGGGCTGACGCGCTACCGCAGACCACCAACAGGGGGCAACACGACGTGCACGCGGAAAAAACAACACCACATTTTTAAAGTGAAGTGATTCAAAACTTCGTTCAGGATACTACTTTACTGTTTCTGCAGGATGCTTTATGCGTGCACTTTAAAAAAAAAAATCCATAAATCATGCTTAAATCATGCCTATACAACAGATCACACTGTATCCCACAATGCATTCCTTTTATTTCGTTGTCATAACCGAAGTTTAATGATTTCCAGTCCATGATTAGAGAGTTGTAAAATAAGTACAAATATTTATAACTGGATGAAACTCAAATTAAACAGGGAATGTAATGAGTTCACGTGACAACAATACGTGATCTGAAGAACGTAAAACTCACATTACATTATATTTTCATGACTTTCATGATGCTGCTGTTTTTATGGGTTTACTTTTGTCATTTGTGGGTTTTGAAATACAACGTTGTAGTTTTTGTTGCATAGCCTACGTAATTGTATATTGTGTAATTTATTATTGCTTCTATGTGCTAAGTAACTAAATGTAAATGTAACAATGTAGCATATTGCTTTTTGGAATCTTTTGTGGTTGTTTTGAATGCTTTTTTTACTTAAAATACTATGCAGTAAAGTCTAAGCACAATTGAAAACTATTTTAGCTTATGATTGTAGTTATTAGGGTCTCTGCTGGTGAGGACTGATGACACACACACACACACACACACACGGCGATGGTCTGGTCGGCTTTCTGTCCCCACCTGCTGGCTAAAGAGCCAAACACACACTGAGTGAGGATTTGTGTGTTTGTAACACCTGCTCATCTTCAATTATGTTTAAATGTTCAGCCGTTTAAGCTCAAAAGCGCCTGTCAGTCATCTCTCTCTCTCTCTCTCTGTCTGTCTGGAGCTGGACTCAAACTGCTGATGTGTGCTGCTGCATTTGTACGCTTATGTTTAAAAACAAGTGTGAGTGGTGTTTGCCCAAGTGAAACTTGTCCTTGTAAGGCTAGAATATTGTGTGTGGCTTCTAGGGTTTCTAGAGTATTGCTAGGGTGTTCTGGGTGGTTTTCAGAGTGATGCTATGTTCAGAGTGCTTTTATTATATTGCTTTGTGATTTCTAGGGAGTTCTTGATAGCTTTCAGTGCATTCCTGTGCACTTGCTTAAGAGTTCCTATTCTTTTAATCACATCGCTAAGGAGTTGCTCTGGGTGATGGAGTGCTTTGTGGTTTCTAGGGAGTTATTGAGGTGTTCTGGGTGTTGCTATGCAGTTGCTAAGGTGTTCCAGTTCTTTTAATCACATTGCTTTGTGGTTTCTAGGGAGCTCTGGGTGGTTCCCAGGGTGTTGTCATGTTGCTACGGTGTTTGCTGTGTTTTTAAAATGTTGCTAGGAAGGGTGGCTTCCAGGGTATGCTATACTGAAGTTAAGTATACTGTTTTTACTATGTTTCTTATAGGTTTGGAACGACATGAGGGTGAGTAATTAATGACAGGATTTTAATTTTTAGGTGAACTAACCCTTTAAGTATCCACATGCCTCTCCTCAACAAGACCAAAATAATCACTGCAATAAAATGGTTTTCAATTTACATAATAGTCAGATATGAATTTTAGATATGGCAAAATCATATTGTGAGCTTTGATATTCGGGATATGGGATAAGGTTACTTTTGATTGGCCATTGAGCTAGTTTTGTCCCGCAAACCTGGCAACCCTGCTGATAGTTCATCTGGCTGTCATTCAGATCCATAGACGGGTGAGTGATGTTGTCGTGAGCAGGTGCGGAGGTGGCTGAACGCAGGGCCTGATGTTGTTTATGTTTGGGACGGGGCCGTGGAGCAGAAGGAAGGGAGGTGGCCGTCCTGCATAATTCCACGTTTCAGTTTTTAAACGCAGGCCACAGCCTCACAGAAATATCATCACGCCGGCTCTCCCTCGCTAATTACTGCCTTGCATACCCTCCACTGGCTCTGCTCGCTCGCTCGCTCTGGACAGAGCTACAGTATTCACAGAGAAAAACAAACGCAAAACAGTCTTTACATCAACCCACTTGTGTTGTGTCTGGAAAGTGGGACCGTTTTGGGTGATACGCGGAAATATGGATTAAACGGATGGGTCATTCCTGTTATTTGAACTCTGTAACCTTCAAAAACCCATTTAAATATCATTTTCTAACAGAACATAGCAGACTTTAGGTTCTGATTATCTAGATAATATAAACAAAATAAACAGTATGGAAATAAAGAGCTAAAGTTATCTTTCAATTTTATGAGATTCCACTCAGCTTTTTTTATTCAAATGTATGTATATGTGCTTTATTTGTGATTTTTTAAATAGCTGCAACAATTTTATATATAGAAATAATTAAATGATTATAAATAAATGTGATCCTGGATCACAAAACATTAGGGTAAATGTTTCGAAATTGACATTATACATCATCTAAAAGCTAAATAAATAGGATTTCTATTGATGTATGGTTTGTTAGGGCAATATTTGGCAGAGATACAACTATTTGAAAATCTGGAATCTGAGGGTGCAAAAAACAAATTTTGAGAAAATTGCCTTTAAAGTTGTCTAAATGCAGTTCTTAAGAATGCACATTACTAATCAGAAATAATTTTTGTATATATTACAGTAGGAAATTTCCAAATATCTTCATAGAACATAATCTTTTCTTAATATCCTAATGATTTTTGGCATAAAATAAAAGCAATAATTTTGACCCATACAATCAAATCCATTACTAATACTGGCTTTTATTAGTTAAATAGCTTTTACTAAACATGAACATGATGTAAAGTCAAATTAAGAATATTACTGTTCTCTTTACAATATTTTGATGAATAAATAATGCTGAAAAACATTGTCCAATGAAGTGTAACCTTTTGTTCTCTGATAAAACAAGCTAATACGATTTTCATCTTTAAAAACGTTCAGCTTAATATCTTATCCAAAATATTACGACGTTAGGAATGACCCAGATCACACATGTAGTGGTCGTATTGTGTGGGAATGTGTGTGTTTGTGTGTCGCAGCTGAAATGGAACACACACAAAGGTTCATGACAAATAAACAGTCAACAAATTGTGCCGCCCGAGCCCACTGCCCACACACAGCCTGGCACGACGCCCGCCTGACTCACCATCTAATGACAGACTATTACAATAAAGTGTGTTGAATCACCGAAACAAACCCAGTGCTCAGATGGCAGATACAATAGAAAACACACACTAGATCTGAGCTGCACCATTTCATGCTTATAAATCATATAATGGAACGTCCAGTAGCACCTTAGTAAATGACTGTGCCATGCTTATACAATTCTTTATGGTACTTCCAAAAATACAATGATACTGTCATGGTATAGATGTCCAAAATAGCTTTTTTTTTATAAAAAATATATAGTGGTCATACCATGATTATTCTATAATGTGTTATACTATAATATCGATAATCACAGTACTTGTTTTGTAAGAGGCAGTTGTTGCTGTAAAATCATAAATTAATATAGCATTTCCTTCATATCGTGGCTTGCTGTTTTATTTGTTTTTGTTTCTTTGTTGTTGTTTATTGCAGGGTTGTTAGCATTAGCTACTACTAAACCCATTCAAAATGTTAAAAACTAATGTATTTCATTTAGCCAAGGCAACATTTCTCGTTTTTGTTTGGTGTTGAAGTACTAAAACAACAACATTTAAATAAATAAAAAATATAAATAGACATAAAAGATAATAAAACAAAAAACTAAATTTACAAAATTTTTTACTAAAATTAAACTGAAAAAAAGAGAAATTATAAAAAATAAAATCGAATTAAAACTACTAACAAAAATTACAAAAGTATAAATAATACTAAAATAATACTGGTTTGTTTGTTTGTTTATCCATTTGACAATAATTTTTGTTATTAACAATGATTTATTTTTGTCTATTAACTAAAACCATAAAAATTAAATTAAAACTATAAAATAAAACACAAAATAATATGATATAAAAATAAAATAAAATAAAATAAAATAAACCCTAAACTTATTTTATTTCAGCTTGTAGCCAAGGCAACATTTCTTATATTTCTTTGGTATATGTTAAAGTACTAAAATAAAAAAAGAAAAAAGCAATTAAAATACAAAAAAAAAGAAAAGAAAAAATAAAATTGAAAATTAAAATAAAAACTAATTATAACT
>JAUMHE010000077.1:1609718-1620934 GCA_032359235.1 Enteromius mattozi
ACTTATTTTATTTCAGCTTGTAGCCAAGGCAACATTTCTTATATTTCTTTGGTATATGTTAAAGTACTAAAATAAAATTAAAAAAAAATAAAATTATAAAATATAATTATAAATATAAATATAAAATAAATTTGAAAAAAGCAATTAAAATACAAAAAAAAAGAAAAGAAAAAATAAAATTGAAAATTAAAATAAAAACTAATTATAACTAAATAAATAAAACTATAATAAATTATACTAAAATAAAATTACTTGTTTGTTTGTTTGTTTATCCATTTAATGACAAGTAAAAAGTAAAATAAAATATAAAATAATTTGAAATAAAAAAGTTTTATTTTATTTAGTCTAACCAAGGCAACATTTTTATTTTCTTTAGTTTAAGTTGAAGTACTAAAATAACTAGAACTAAATTAAATAATTAAAAATAGACATTTAAAAAAATGCATGAAAATGACAAAACAACAAAATTCCTAAAACCTAAACTAAAATTAAAGTGAAAGCAAAATATAAAAATATTTAATTTTAAATATTAAGTGATACTAAAACAGAACTGGCTTATTGTAATGTTTCTTTTTATTTACTTATTTTCAGACACTTTGGCTGCAATGGCAAATTATTAGGTTAAGTATTTTTGTAATTGTTAAGCAGAAAATAGGAAAAGAGGACAACGGATTATAGTGAGTAACAACCAAACAACAAACTTAAGCTAGAAAACTGTCTGGATGCTGCTGATTTTTGGCATCATGGAGTCTCTCAGGAGGAAATGGAGATTTTGAGGTGCTCTCGCAGAACGGGGGCCGGTGTGTGTGGAGGCCTGCGCTGGTGACAGGCTGTCCAGGCCGGGCGAGAGATGGAGTGATAGAGAGGATGGAGGAAGAGTCTGCAGTCTGCAGGAAGATGGATCACACCAGGAAGATTAATTAGTCTCTGACAGCGACAGCTAAAGTGTTATTGCCATCTGGAGAGTGTGGAACTTCAGGAGACTTCTGAGTGTCAGTGTGTGTGTGTGTGTGTGTGTAAGACTTGAGCTTGGCAGTGCTGTTATTGATGAAAACAGTTCTCGCCAAAATGGCCAAGCGTCTGAAAGGTGTCGAAGAAGGACATCACATGCGATGACCTTCACAAACCAAGTGATAATTGTGTGTGTGCGTGTGAACATGTGTTTTTGGCATGTAGAGGGAGGCGACTTTCCACTTGTCTTTTTAAATCTTCTCAGAATACATAATAGTCAGGGTAGCGCCATATTTGATTTCTGACGCGAATGAAAATGAGGCTGTGAGGGACTGAAGTCCAGCTCGATGGAGATGGGGTTGCCAAGTCCGCGGTTTTCCCGCGAAAATGGCCTACTGTTCAACTTTTTTTTTTTTTTGACATATTGCATAAATTATATTTGACTGAAATACTTCTATTGACATATTTTATATTCTATCGATGATTGTTTATGATAAATATGAAATAGTGTATTTTGATCTGAATAAAATAGATATGGTATATTATATTTAAAGTTCTGATAGTTGGGTTATCGCCGTTGAGTTACTGTTTGGGATAGTTTTGTTATGCAAACCTGGCAACATAGTATTGTTGTTTAACAACTTTGTTCAGCTTACAAAACGTTTTTTTTTTTAATAAAAGTGGACAAAACTCCATAAAACAGTCCTAAAAATTATAAATTAAAGTTTAATTTAATTTTAATTTAAATACTGTTATTCTATTCCTCAATGATTATATGTATTACATATACATTGCCAAACCCTAAAGCAAAGAATTAACATGGAGTTCAGTGCAACTCAACAAATGCTTAGATGTATTTTGTTTATTATATGTTTAATATAATTAGGTAATTAGGTTATGTCTTCATTATAAATTAAAGAAATCTTTGTTCCAGTTAATATCCCAAATGCCAAGTATTACAAAACCATGTGTTTTTTTTTTACTGAACTCGCACAAGAGGGCGACAGTGAACAGACAAGGATCCACAGAGTGCGAAGGAGGATAATTATGACCACTAGGGGGCATCAGAAAACAAGAGAAGATATTTCTAAATGTTGGCTGCACTGATGCACTTTTATATGTCATCTAGAATTGCTATTATGGGACTGAATATGCTCTGTGTATGAAAAATACCCTAGGTTTCTCCTTAGTCCCCCTATTAGTCTAGTAATTCTTTTGGACAATTAACTTTGATAACACTGTGGTATTCTTGAAAATACATTAGTGTATCATATACCATGGGAAATGCATTTTAGTATTGTCAAAATATCATGTTTTTTGGGGGGGGGGTTTTTGTAAGGGAATGAAAACTGTGATACACTAAAAATTAATGTACCATGGTACTTTTTAAATATTTTCTTTTAATTAGATTGTCAGCTTTACTACTTAATTTTGCTTAAAAAACATTTTCTTTTTATGTTTTATGCATCATTTATAGGTGATTTATAGATTAATACATAATATTATTTTATCATATTAAATACTTTTTTATTACCTATTTTAGTATTTAAGTATTGGCATGCCCTTTTTACAAACAATATTTCCAAAGTATCAATATAATAAAAAATAAAATAAGGATAATAGCAAACAAACTGTTTTTATACTAGGTATCATTTATAGGTTATATGAATAAATGTATTTTATTTGTTATTATTATTTTTAATAAGTACTTTAACTGCATTTCCAATGCATCAATAAAATCAAAACATCAAATATTTACATTTTGGTACTATGGTATACATTAAATAACTACCATATTACAAATAAAATTAATTAGCTTTAGTACTATATGAATCAAAATGCCACGATATTACATTTTAGTAAGGGGGGAAAACATGATGGTTGGTCCAAACACTTTTTTTTTAAGTTAGACTTTTTGATAATAAAATAGTAATTCCTTTCATTAAATACTTACTTACTTTTTATTTATAGACAAATGTTTATATCATTTTATTTTATTTATAAGTACTTTATTAGCTTTTATTTTTACAAAGAAATATTTCCAAAGCATTAGTACAAAAACATTAAATAAACTGAAATACAAAATAAAATATTAAGATACTACAGAATATAACCATTCAGCAAGATATTAAATAAAAATAGCCATTGTCTTTAAACTCAACTTCCCACAATCCCCGGTTGCCACGTGCCCGTGTCCTGTCAGCAAACCGGACTAAACGTCACATTCCTGCATTCTCATCCCTGCGAGCGCGAGCGTGCGTGTGTGTGTGAGAGAGAGGGACACAGGCTAATCTCTCCCTCCCGGACACGTCTCTGTCCACGGGAAACACTCATGACCGGGCGGATTTAACCCCGGAGGACACCCGGCGATCCCCGCAGGCCCGACCGCAGATCTCGGGTGAGTATTTGCGTGTGTTTAGCCGCAGATCTGAAGGTCTCGCCGGTTTGGGGTGTTTACTGTGGCGTATCCAGCGCAGCCTGTAGTAACAGCGCGCGACCGGATGGAACGTCTGTGATACATTGCAACACCTCACACTAGCTGCGATCCGCAACTTTGTATCTTGTTGTTGATAGAATGTATCGCTTTGATCCGGCGGCAGCGGCGTCGCTTTGATCACAGAGAAATGACAGATGTCCGGCGTTCTGATTGAACCCGATGACAGCTCAGATTCTTCTGATCACTGTGTGTGTGTGTGTGTGTGTGTTTTATTGTTGCTGTTTTGAAAGTCTCCAGCCATAGCAGAAAACGAATTTAAAGAAATAAATGCACAAATGTTATGATTTTTGGAGAATAAACTGTCAGATGATTAAGTGATCTGGGATCTGTCGGTATTTATATAAATATCCTCATCTTGATCATGAGAGTTCCTGCAGTCCCAGAGCTGTTTTCTGCTGACCGATTCTGGACAGTATTACCGGTTTCATATCACATCGATCTCCGGTGTGGTTGCATCAGACACGGGCAGGGCCACAAACACACACATATGCCTGCATGCTGTTAAACAGCCCTGATTCTTCCCCCTTCTGCTTCAGCAGTGACACGCAGCTGGGCTGCATTTACACTACTGACATGTAGGCCCTTTTTTCAGCTGCACTGATTATTTCTGTTAAAGGTGTAGTTCTCCCGGAATGAAAATGTCCAGAATTTTAACAGATTTGGAGAAATGTAGCATTAAATGTAGCACTGCTCTGCAGTGAATGGGTGCCATCAGAATGAGAGTCCAAACAGCTGATAAAAACATCACAATAATCCACAGCACTCCAGTCCATCTTGGGAAGCCATTTGTTTGTAAGAAACAAATCCATCATTAAGGCCTTCTTAATTTTAAACTGTTGCTTCTGTTGCTTCCTCTCTCCGTAACATTGTCTTCTGTTGGGGAAAAGTCAGAAAAAGGAGAGAAATCTGCACAGATCGAGCAAGCCAAACAGTTCTAAATAAATATGTGGATGATTTTGATGTGAGAAACAACATGAGATGGGCTTTCCGAGGAAGCGTTGTTATGGATTATGGATTTACATATTTTCAACAGAAGTATCAGTCTTAATGATGCATTTGTTTCTTACAAGCGCACAGCATTTCACTTCACAAGATGTTAACTGATGGAGTGCTGTGTGTTATTGTGATGTTTTTATCAGCTATTTGGTCTCGCATACTGACGGCACCCATTCACTGCAGAGCACCCATTGGGAAGTGATGTAAGTGAATTTTTTGCCTGAACTATTCCTTTTAGAGTGTCTGATTATATTCATTCCCTTTCTGACCTTCAGCTGGCTGGTAATTTATGAGATCCTGGATTTGTCTGATTCAGCATATAAAGCAGTAATTATCAGAGAGTCTAGTCTCTTCCGTTTGCTGTTACCAGCATAGTGGCCACTAATTTACTGGTTGTACTCAGTACATGCTTTATATAATCTTTAACGCTTACTGGGGTATTAGTGCATTATTTAGATCAGGGTCAGACACTTTTGCTGTGTCATATGTATTGTTGAATAATTATGACTTGATTTAAATGCAATAAATCTGCATACATGTATAATGGACAAGTGAGGCTGGCTGTCACAAAATATCTTTCTGTATATTTTTGTGTATGCTAACAGTTTTGTTTTCTGGGTTGCATAATTGTAGCACTGATTAAATCTAGCTTCTGTTACATGGTATGTGTCTTTAAGCATGTTTTAGTGATGTAACTGCAGTCAGTTTTAAATATATGGGGGGAAATATTTGAAGGGATTGGAGCTGTGTCACAAATCACTTTGAATTTCTCAGGATGTATGGAGGTATGTGTGTATACAGATAGAGAGACATGTCTACACAGGCGGTGTGACAGGTTTGGTGAGAATCCTGTGTATGTATGCAGATGATGGTTGGACTGTCAGGTCTAATGATGAACTTTAAAAGCTCTATGTGAAAAAGCAATTTTTTGTTGTTGGAGTTAATTAATTAGTTTCCTAATCTCCCAGGAAGATTCAAGATTTTTATTTGTTACATACATAGTTACACACAATACAACCTGCTGTGCGTAAAATATATAAAAAGATAAACAAACATAAAAATGAGTAAACCTAAAATAGCGCAAAGACTGTTAACTGTATAAAACAGAACTATTTTAAGAACTGGACGACGCATGTTAATTTTGCAGAAAAGTGGTAAATGTTGTGGCTTTGTACAAACAGATTTTGGAGTTCAAAGAGGTTGAGTTTTGCATAGTTTGTCAGACAGATTGTGGCTGTTTCGCTGGCTCTTGTTGCATAGCTCAACATGCTCTGAAATGTAAATAAATTCTGTGGATTGTTATCATAATACTTCCTAAGTACAGTAACGTTCATTTACGTTTTTAAATAATCTCCGAACATTCGCAGACAGGTTCATGACATGTTCTTCAACATTTGGGTTTGCGATTGCGGTTGACTAAAATTAAGGTTACGATGCGGGAGGATGTATATTGTGAACACTAACATCATAATGCACTTGTAATTCCACCTCTTGTTGTATAAAATCTATTCCTTGACGAGAGATGCTTTGTTTGACTCATAGAGCAGTGCTGATAGGCCTGTTTTAGCCGCCCACCGTTGTTTATCCAATCCCTGCTGCCCTCATCATGAGCTAAGATTCTGATTGGCTCAGTCTGACAGTGTCTGTGCTTCTCATTGGCCGTTTGTGGTGCTGTGTGAGTTGGAATGTGTTCACTTCCTGCTTCTTCAGCCAATCAGAGCTGCCGAATCTCATCACATTCCATTGGGATTCAGAACACATCATGAGTGTGTGAGAGAGGTAGAGATATCGTGTATGTGTGTGTGTGTGTTGTCTCTCCCTTTCCGGCTGTAATTGAGTTTTGTGGGCCTGTAGTTAAAAGACTGTGGTCGTTTTATATCTCACACGTTCAGCATATTCTCATATCACTGTGCTTGTTGTACAGAAAGACCATTTAAACAGCAGTTTATACTGACAGTCTCTACAAATGCATTTGTAATTGGTAAACTGGTAAACTAAACTCCTATGGATTATGTATGTTTTAGTGTTTATTTTTTATTTGAAATGCAAATGAATAGTGTGAGTTCTTATGCATCCTGGGTAATAGTGTGCATTTGTGCTGCTGCACACTATAACCTTGAGAGTAGAAATGAAGGCATTTGGCATTGCATTGTTGTGGAGGACGTTGTTCATTGTGGGTCAGGAGAGTGCAGCATTATCTGTCTTTAAAAGCTTTTGTATGAGCTTCATCAGCGGTTATCTGTCATTAGATGTTGTTTGTTGAGTTTTGTTTGGTTGTATTTTAAATGTTTAGAGAATAAATTCTAGGGGTGTATGTTATCTGGAGATCTGTTTGGTTGTAGTTTAACTTAATTAGAAAATGATAAGATGAGTTCCACAGAAGTTTAAGTTATATTGGTACTATGGTAAACTGATTATATCAGCTAGTATTTGACCATTTTTTAAGATGATCCACATCAAGATTTGATTTGCAGTGGTCTTCAGTAAGGTATCAGGAACTCTAATCTCTAGATTTGAGCTCAGAAATTCAACAAGATCTGATCTGTGAATGAATCATAGTTAGTTGTGAGTGAATCTCCCCTCATTGATTGAGCTGATGTTGTTCACTATTGATTTCTTCTTGGGTTGTTTTGAGTTAAGCAGTGATGACGTGTTGAAGAGGTTCTTCTGTAGAATGGAACAATAGAAGTATTGTTTCTTCTGTCCTGGTGCTGCTGGGTTTTAGTTTTACACCATCCTCATCATTTCCAGCACTAAAGCCCTTTCCTGGAGTTTCATAAACCTCTGGTCCTTAGTGATGATTGGGTTTTAAGAAGATCATTGGTTTCTGAAGATCTGTGGTTCATTCAGTTACATGTTTTGGACCATTCAGTTATGTATTTTGGTAAACCTCCCCAGGGCTGGTTTGGTTTGGGGATCAAATGGCGAATTAAAAGGGAAATGAAAAATACTTACCAGGTTTGCTGTGCTTATTTATAGGGCTTGACTTGTAAAACGTGTTTTTGGCCTAATTTTTGATGTCATGAAGAGACCATTGTCTTTTCAAAACTTGAATTGCAAAAACTTTATTTTTTGCCAATGTTTATTTATTTTATTGTATTTATTACATTTTTATTTGAATCTATATTTGCCATGTAAAGCTGATATGGCAATACATCAGACTAAAAAAATGAACATTACTAGTATTACTACTAAATATATATTTAATAATTCTTAAATTAAAAGAAAAAAGAAATGTTGCTATTTTATTATGTCATTGTTAAAATGAGGATACAGGAAAATAATCATTTTAATTTTTCATTACGACTGTAATACATCACAACACTAATATGTCATATTTTAATAACATAATATTCTTTTGTTGTTCACTTTTCAAATAAAACAAATAAATCAACATTGATTTAATCAAAGTCGTATCGCTATTTTGATTTTATTTTGATTATTTTGCAGCCCTATTAATGAAAACTCATTGCATTGATCATGATAGGTCATGTGATTATGTATGTACAGTAGGCCAGGGAAGCGGACTTAAACAACACACATTCTGGAACATAAAATCAGCCCATTGATCAGAAGAATTGATCCAAATGTGTTGTGTGATGAGTACAGTTGACTGACTTCCTGTTGTCAGCGCTGGACTGGTGCTGATGTGACTGAAAGGTGTCGTCTTGACAACCAGCTGACATCATCATGGCTGTCAATCAGAGCCGCAGCCTCTGTGATGTTAGGAGATCTTGAACACAAACTCTGACTCAAACCTGCAAGACAAGCACTTTAAAACATCTGATAGAAATTCAGAGCAGTTGCTAGCCTTTTGGTTAAGATTCAACTTGGATTGCTAATACCTTAAACTATTTAAAGCTGCTCTCTACTGCTAACAAAAGCTGCATTTATGTGAAATATTGTGAAATCTATTTTCCATGTGAATTAACTGTAAGCTGTAATTTATTCCTGTGAAATTTCAGCATCATTCCTCCAGTCTTCAGTGTCACATGATCTTTCAGAAGTCATAATAATATGCTGATTTGCTGCTCAAGAAACATTTCTATTTCATTTAATTGAAAATTTGTAACATTATAAATGTCTTTACTGTCACTTTGACCAATTCACTGCATCCTTGATGAATACAAATATTAATTTCTTTAAAATAAAAAGAAGTCTTACTGACCCCAAACGATAGTTTCACCTAGGCTGTTTTGTCTTTCTGTTTAAAATCAGCTCAGATTTAATGCTTACACATTTCTCACACACACACACACACACACACATTCCTCAAGTGTTTGTGCTGGTGAGAGTTAAATGGCTTTGCACACAGATTGTATTGACTCTGCTGGTGTGATTGATCGTTGTTTCACTTTAAGAGCTCCAGGTTTCATCATTGTCCCAGTAGATGCTAAAGTCCACCATAGTGAAGAAATATGAGCATCTTTAACAAACAACAACACCTCTGTGTCAGAATCCCTGTGTTAGACATCAGCTGACTACAAGAGCAACAAATGAGGGCTGAATGCAGTTATTGAGCATTTCAGCATGTAGCAGAAATGTCAATAATATGATGTTTTTAAATACATCTCTTCTGCTTACCAAGGCTGCATTTATTAACTAAAAATATATTAAAAACAAAAATATTATCAAATATTATTCCAATGCAAAATAACTATTTTCTGTTTGATATATATTAAAATATAATTTATTGCTGTGATCAAAGCTGTATTTTCAGCATCATTACTCCAGTCTCCAGTGTCTCATGATCCTTCAGGAATCATTCTGACATGCTGAAGCATCTGTAGCGTTTGTGTTTAAAGTGACACTCTCTCTGTCTCTTGAGCACTTTTGCATGTCTATCAGAGACTGTGATGGAGTTTGAAAGTGTTTGCTCAGTTATTACAGTCTGATATATTTCTTTATATTGCACCGGGGCAAAGTGTACAGGAGACTTTGAACTTCCCGTCAGTGTTTGGCACGTCCACAGGTTTGCTCGTGTGTAATTAAACATTCATTATTTACAACATGAAACGCCATAATGCAGCATGTTTGTGAGTAAAAATGAATATTATTATAATTCATTAGGGTTTGGATATTATGTTTTATCAGTCCTTACAGAGAGATTTTGATGCGTGATCGTGAAAACACAGTTGATTTTTCTCTGGAATAACACACACTGATGGAGCATGTTGGGAAAGTCATCCATCATGCTGATGTCACTGCTGTGATGATGCAGCGTGTGTGTGTGTGTGTGTTTGGGGCGGGTCTGTGAGCTCTTTGTTCAAACAGCTGTTGTGAGCGAGTGTAACACATGTGGAGGATTTTACACGCTCTACTGCACCAGACAACAAAGACCAGACACACACACACACACACAGCATCGCTATCAGCGCACAGTGTCCCTCTCTGCCGTTCTGTCACCCTTTTCTTATTTTGTTTCCACATTTGCACATTGAGTCGTTCCAGGTTAAACATATGCTTCTATTTATCACTCCATCCACCCACTCGCTCCATTCAGTTCCAGTGTTTTGGTCAATTTAATGTACATTACTGCTGTGATTGTACATTGGTTACATAGTGAGTAGCATATTAACAAAAGAAACCCATTTATAGCTTTTCTTTGGAAACTATTCATTATATGAAATATACAAACATTGAAAATAATCATAATGTTTCTTGAGCAGCAAATCAGATAGATTTCTGAAGGATCATGTGACACTGAAGACTGGAGTAATGATGCTGAAATTTAAGCTTTGATCAGAGAAATAAATTACATTTTAACACTTATTCAAATACAAATCAGCTATTTAATATTGTAATAATATTTCACAATATTACTGTTGCATAAATGTGTGGTACTGTAATTAAATCGTAGTTAGAAATCTAAATTAGACATCTAAAAATTAGAATTTAAGCAAATTACACAATGTGAAATCACTCGTTCTTTGCTGTCCTTTCTTCATTGATTTCTTCTCTTCTTCTTTCTGTGTTTCCGGTGGTCTTTGTGAGCGTCTGCAGACAGACGGCTCTGCTGCGAGCTGATCAGAGAGCAGTCAGACAGACAGGGATCTTACTGCAGTGCTGCAAGAAGGAACTATTTTGGTGGGAAATTAGACGCACGTTAAACAGCTGAGCACACACACACACACGCATGCGCTATACTGTTGTGTTTCTTTCTGTTCCTTTTTTTGTTAGTGTAGCTGTGCTGTTGTCATTGTTTGTGGTTCATGTGTTTGTGCAAGTAGATGGAAGCAGTTCTGGAACAACATGACGTTTTATTCCAATTTCAGATATGTTGCTTTAAATGACTAGTTACTCGAGTAGATTGTAAATGTTTTAGTTTCTGATTTCACTAGTCATTATTGTCAGTAAAAAACACATAAAAATTAGCATACTAGAAGTTATTTTGAAAAAAGGAAAGAAATTATGTGTGTGTGTATGTGTGTATATATATATATATATATATATATATATATAAATAATATAATTTTTATATCTTTTTATATCTTTCTTGTAATTGTAAGCTATTTTTTTCTGATGATGTATTCAATGGGAAAATAACATTTCCAGCTAATTAGACCCAAAATACAAAAAGAAATGTAAAAAAAAAAATAAAAAAAATTATAATACATAATAAAATAATGTTTAATTTTCTTAATGTGATGTTATTGGATTAAATTAAATAAATTATTTCCGATTATAAAGTCAAATTTTCAAAATGCATTCATTTAAGATTGCTTAGAATTAGAATGAATCTGCTCATTGTAAAAAGAAAAATACGTATATA